>PVKA01048583.1:0-13676 GCA_004027165.1 Ctenomys sociabilis
AGTTGGGATAGATAACGCTGTGCTTCTACATAATTCTATGAGAGGCAAGATCTGCACTAATGGTGGTTGGACAGGATATTATGTCGGCTTCTAGTACTACAGTCATCCACTAGGAAAATAATTATTGAATTTTTGATATAATTCAGGTATAAAAAATAAGTAAGCAGCTACACTCTTAATTCACTGATAAGAGATATCTCCAGCATGTTTTTGATCCATTTGTCAAAGTCATGTGGCTGTAGGTGTTTCAGCTGTTTCTGTGCCTTCTATTCTATTCCATTGGTGTACTGTCTGTTTTTGTGATTACGGCTTTGTGGTATACCTTGAAATCTGGTATTATGATGCATCCCACATTGCTCTTTTCACTTAGCCTTGCTTTCTTACTTGGTTTTCCTTACTTCATATGAATTTCAGGTTTGCTTTTTTTGGTTCTGTGGAGTATGATACTGATATTTTATAGGGATTACATTGAATCTGTAGATGGCTTTTGGTACTCTGGCCATTTTCACTATATTGGGTCTTCTAATCCATGAACAAAGGAGTTTACATTTTCTAATAGCTTTTCCAGTTTTTTTCTTTAGTGTTCTTTAATTTTCATTACATTATAGATATCTTTCATTACATTAGAGAGATCTTTGTTGATTCCTAATCAATGTATTGAATTTTTTGAAGCTATTATTAAAACTGACTTGCTGATTTCTTCCTCAGTGTATTCATTATTTGTGTAGGGGAGCGTTACAGATTTTTGTATTGATTTTTATATCCTGCCACTTTGCTGAATTTGTTTATCAAAACCTTCTGGTGGATTTTTATGTTTTATTTTTTGCAGTACTGGAGATCTAACTTGGGACCTTGTGCTTGCCAGGCAGGTGCATATGCTGCTGAGCTATATCCCTGGCCCTTCTGGTGGAGTTTTTATGGTGTTCTGTTTAAAGAATTTACAAATAAGGATAATCTGACACCTTCCTTTCCTAGTTGCATTCTTTTTGTTTCTTTTGTTTATTTAATTGCTTTGGCTAAGGTTTTTTTTTTTTTTTTTTTGTCTTTTTGATACTGGTTCTTGCTATACTTACTGTTCAGCTTCAGGCTGGCCTTGAGCTCACTTTGTAGTGCAGTCTGGCCTCACTCACAATGGTTTTATACCTGGCTCACTGTTGCTAAGTTTTGGAGTGTTATACTGAACTGAATTGGAAAGGATGGACACCCTTGTGTCTGACTGTAGAGGGAATTCTTTCAAGTTTTTACCATTTAGTATCATGTTGGCTGTGGGATTGTTATATATAGCTTTTATCAGTTTGAGGTAGGATCCATCTTTTATACCTGTTTCTCTTTGTTATTTTTATCACAAAGTATGTTATTTTCAATTTTGTTAAAGGTTTTTTTCTACATCTATTGAGATGACTGTGATTTTTATCCTTGGTTCTGTTTTGTGGTATATGAAATTTATTGAGCAACATATGTTGAACTAGCCGTGATTCCCTGAGATGAAACCAGTTTGGTCATGGTGTCTAATTAATTTTTGGATATTAGAAAATAAAAAAATTCTATATTGTCAATTGTTTTTTACATCAAGTTCATAAAAGCATTAAACGAATATGCATCTTATAATTATTAAATGATGCAGTTATATTGCAGAGGAAGATAAAAGAGTAGTTATAAGGACAAAAATCTCAAACTATTATAATTTCTAAAATAGGAAATTTGAAAATAAAAAAATTCTAGTGTTTCTTGGAAAATATGCCTTACTTGTTTTCTAAGTTCCTTTTAACTGCTTGACTTATAATTTAATACTTAAAAAGAGATTACAATTAAATTACTCAATATTTATAGACTGCTACCTATGTATGCCGGGGTGGTCATGTTTCACTCAGTAGTTTTTAATGAAGAAGAAATTACTTGAAAGTTTTAATCAGAATTTCAGATTGATTGGCACATTAGTAATTTACTTTGTAATTTATATGACATGAAGACTAACAGATAATTGGTCACTGTGCAGTTCTGTCTTGTAGCAATACTTAGCCATTAGTCTGACAGTACTCTCATTCTGGTTACATGTTTGTACGTTAGTCAACAAAAATATTTTTAATGTTGCTAGCCTCTTTCCTTCTTTCTTTCAAAGAGCAGCTTAATGATTGGGGAGGTTGGTTAGTAAAATACAGATAACAAAAGGGAAAAGTTTAAAATACCACTCTAACAGCAACACCAGTACTTTTCTATTGCATGAAAAAGTCTGAAAAACAGCAGTGCTAGTTTTTCTGTTGGTCTTGTAAAAATAGCAATAAATGCATCAGGTCCTGGCTTTTCATAGTTTATAGTTTCAATTACTGCATCAGTCTGATTGCCTGTTATTGATTGGTTTAGATTTTTAAAAATATATTCTTGGTTTATCTTACGTAGGCCAGATACATCTCGGAGTTTACCTCTTTGTACAATATTCTCCAATTTATTAAAATATAAGCTGTTAAAATACTTTCTGATAGTCTTCTAGATTATAGTGGTATCTATAATTTTGTCTTTTTCATCTCTAATTTTGTTAATTGGACCTTTTTCTTTTGGTAAGTTTGGCTAGGGGCTATCAACCTTTCTATATTTTGAAACCACTCTTTACATATTAGTACATCTTTGCAATACAAATGAATCCCCATGGGGAGTTGGTATATTATTGCATCTTAGTCAGTTTTCCTTTTCCTTTGCATCTTCTTTCTCCTCCCCCACTATCCTGAGATATCTTTACCATCTGCAAAATCTACCTCCTTGTTTGCTATAACAAACTTTTTGCATATAAGAGAAACCAAATGATATTTAAATTTCTGTTTATTTTGCTTAACATTGTAGTCTGGAGGTGCATGCACTTTCCTACAAATACTTAAGTTTATCCTTCCTTATGGTTTTGCATATATACTATATTTTCTTTATCACTATAGTATAATGTCTCTTTTGCGAAGTTACCCTGAAGAGATATAGCTGGGTCAAATGTAATTAGTATTTTTAGTTTTTTGAGCAATCTCCATACTGAATGCCATAGTGGTTGTACTAGTTTTCATCCCATCCAACAGTGTAGCAGGGTTCTCTTTTTTCCTCACAATCTTGGAAGCATTTATTTTTTCAATTCATGATGATAGCCATCCTTTCTGGAACAAGATGGAATCTCATTGTTGTTTTAATTACATTTCTGTGGTAGCGAAAGGTACTGAACATTTTTTCATGTATTCACTGACCATCTGAGATATGTCTGTTCCTTTAAGTTGTATGTGTTTTGATTGAGCTTTTACTTTGAGGAGACTACTTTCGGAGGTTCTTTCAAGAGTGTCTTTACAAATTGTAATATAAATGCAGTGAATGCTACTGCTGAATGCTATTGAAGGAAAGGCAGGCTTGTTTAAACATGATGGTATATTCTTATATATCATATTCACCAGACGTGGCACTATGCAACTTTTGGCTTCTTCCAAAGTCAGAATGACTATGAAAGGTAAATGTTTTCAATTTGTTCAGGACATGGGCAAGCTAGGACAATGCAACTAAAGATAAGAGTGCTTTCAGAGTCACTTCAGAAAATGTCAATTATGATGGGGCAATGCCCTAATAAGTTTTTGAATTTAAATATTCAATATATTTTTAATCATAGTTTGTATCTCCAGTAAGTGGGATATTGATCCTGATTTTTGTTTATTTTTCCTCTATTTTTTAGTTTTTTTTTGATATGTTTTGTTTTGCTTTATTTGTGGTATGTGTGTATGTGAGTGGTGTATATTTGTTTGTACAGTATTCTAATTTGTTTTCCCATGTAAGTGGCTGTTTCACAAGTTAATGAACAGTAAATGAGCATTATAGAAAATACTTAAGTTTCCTGCTTCTTGCCTTCCTTGCGGTGGTCTCCTTCTCTTCTGCCATGTCCATGTGCCAATCTGCCCTGTGTTGGAGGCAAAACCTCTACAAACATGAGCTAAACAAATCTTTCCTCCTCTAGTATTTTGTCTCAGCAATCAGAACAATAACTAAGACAGGCAGAGAAGGCTGCCTGAAGGAGGTAACATAAGCATAGTATTAGTAAGAGATAACCAGGCTTTAAACACACAGATAGACATATACTAAAGGAATAAAGAAGAGTTGAATTGGAGTTGGAGGTTCTTAGGAAAAGGACAATAGAAAGACAGAAAAGCAGAAGTCAGTTGGTAAGTTTCATATATCTATAGAGGAATGAAGGGGGCTCTGTGTACTAGTTTATTGTGGATTTCTACTTGCTATCCTTGTATAATGAATAAAATTTAATTTCATTCCAAGAAATATCCCAATTCTTGATAATGAGATGTAATGAGATGATCACTTAGAAGAGAGTCAACTGATACATTTTCAGAAAAGCAATTTGATTAATGGTTGGCTGTAGATTTCTTTGAGACCAAGTAGTAGGTTATGACTGAAGTAGAATATTAAAATTTACATTGCAGAGATGAGACAGGTTTCAGTTGAAGCTATATACAGGAGCTATAGGTAGTTTACAGAGTGTTGAATTTGAAGTCTTTGAAAAAGAGAAAGACGATAGAGATTAAAAATCTCCTTGAGAAACGATAAGAGTTAGGTTAGACAGTGAGAATTTTTGATCCAGGGGATGATTGAGAGGCAGATTTGAGAGCAGATAACAGGAAGGGAGAGAAGACTTGGTAAAGATAAATGGTATAAATTTCAAAGGAGAAAGACTTAAAAAGTTTTTATTAGTAAATATTTGCCATACATAATGATTGCATTCATTATGAAGACTTTGTGCATATACATACACATCTTAATTCTTTTTATTTATTTATTTTTCATTTCCCTGCTCCCCCCATCTCTTGGTGCTTTCTCCTTTTTTCAAAAGACCTATCTTCCTGTTTCCTATTATCTGTCTTTCATTTTGCTCTTTAATTTATATTTGGAGTTTAACAGAAACCATATGACAATATCTGTCTAATATTTTTCTTTTCACTTAGAGCTATGAACTCAATGCATTCATTTTCTGTGGTGGTTTTGGGTCTTCATAAGGGGAACAATAATACAGGACACATTTTATAATAGTTTATAATGAGTCACCCAAAGAATTTTATGCAACAAGTACAGGAAACCTACCTACACTCTAACCACTAAAGAATCCAGCTGAGGGCCTAGAGCTAATAACAATGCCTCCCACAAGTCCATCTGGAGGCCTAGAGCCCACAGCAAAGTCTCATGCAGGTCTACTTCATGGATTTGTGCTGGAAAGGCCCAAAGGTCAGTGGTGGAAGCTGGGAAATCTATGCCAACAGGATTAAGGATCTGTGCTAGTAGGCTGAAGGATACAAATTGGAGCAGGAAGCAATCTCAAGATAAGCACCAGATCTCCCTGAAAAGTATCATAGTCATCCTCAGAAACTGAGCATTGAGGAAAGCTGATGAGTTCCCAGCAGAAAAGCCAATGAGACAAGCTTCTTCATGAGGCTGAGCAGTGCAGCATCTTCCTCTCTGGAGCCAGGAGGCGATACTCAAGATGAGGACCAAAGCCTCTCCAGAGTTCATTGGGAGAGTCAGAATGACAAGTTGCTCCAGCAGAATAGCCCAAAAGAACTAGCAGTTTCCAACAGCTCCAACAATTTCTCCAAAGAGCATCCCTAACAGTGTTCTGGCAGCTTCTCCTGTTCTGCATTTATGCTGCTGGCAACAATCCTCAGGTGGGTGCCCCCAACTCAGCTCCATGCTAGTTCAATTCGGTTGGGTGTAATAAGTTGACCACCACTTAGAAATCCACTATATTTTCCTGCAGGAATTTCTGCATAAGATTGGAAGGACTGTGATAAGGACATCTCACTAGGGAATTGTAATTTACCTGTCTTGTGCTTCCCCTGGTCCAATGGATATGGATCTTAGAATGTAGGGAAGGTGTGATTTTTACCTCAGAGCATTGTTTGTATGGAACCAGGTTTCAGATATTTGGAAGTTGGAGGTTAGAGATTTGACATTTATTTACAAATGGAAAGGAATTCTAGAGGAACAGTACAAATGGAAGTGCGATGGGAATGAAGATTGGTCTTTCTTTTAGGGAAAACTGAATCACTCAAAAAGCCAAGAATAGAGCTTACTTTCTTTCATGTTCTAAACACTGGCACAAAAGTTTTTCTAGGTTGGGTGTGATGGCACATGCCTATAATCCTAGTCTAGGGGAGGCTGAGACAGAAGGATCAGTGTGAGTTCTGGGCCAGTGTAAGTTACAAAGTGAGCTCAGGGCCAGCTTGAATTGCAAAGTGAAACCTAATCTCAAAAAGACATAAATGAGTGAACAAATGAATAAAATATTTGTGTGAACCTCCTTTTTGAAGAGTTGTCTTAGAGAGGACTGGTTATGGCTTGCTTTATTAGACTTATGACTGATAGAGGCTTGTTAGTTGCCATTTTGTTGGTCTATTTGAAAGTACAGGTGGGATTATGATTTTATTTTGACTTTTCTACACATAGTTGTTTTCTTTGGAAGAAAGAATTTGGCCTTAATTTGAAAATTGAACTTTTTAAAATATTTGTTCATGTAGGAAAGGCTGAAATATTATGAGGGGTCTGGATATAGTTTTAGAATTTAGGGCTTGCAAAGTGCTATGAATTATGCTTGTGCTTAATCTTTTAAAACTTTTGTTGTGTTTCTTTAAATTAGCAGTGTATGTGCTGTGTGTCTCTGTGTGTGTGTAGTAAGCATATTTTCTATTTCTCATCTCTGTACCTTTGTTGCAGTTGGAAGTTCTGCCCAGAAAGTAACACTTCTGCATTCCTTCCTCCTCTTTCTTTGTCATGCCTTTTGGTACATTACTAGTCATTGCTAACTTCTTCAGTGCTAGACACATTCATCTCTTCTAACCTTCATAAGAACTCTCAAAGTAGAGAGTATAGTCTTTCTTTTAAAAAATAAGAAAACTGAGCCTCTGGAATGCTGATTAAAATCCACTCACATATTGTTCAATAGTGGAGTTAAGATTTGAACCCAGCTATATTTTCCAGAACCATACAGCTTTGCAGATAAGCATTTCTTTGGCCAGCATCCCCCCAGGTTTTATCTGAGAGTTATTCAGCCTGTCTGAGCCCCTGACTCAGCTGTGTGCGTCCTTTTTTTTACCATCTCTTTGTGGTCTTTTCAGTGCAAGTTTTATTTTCGGTGAAGCCTTTCTGTGGACTGTAACAATGTCACATAGTCTTCCTCAGTGTTCTCATTAGGTTTATTAACACTCTATTTGTGTCTCGTTGAATTATATGGCATTTTATGTTTTTCCATGTTTGTTATCTATAGTTAGCTTCTTGAGACTAGGGATTGTAATGTTACTCTTTTTGGTTTTTCTGGCCCTAAGAAATACATTTTCTCAGTAAATATGTATATTTACTGAGTAAATTTTGAGTAAATTAATTGTGTTATCATTACCCATGAACTTACTACACTGTAAATTATTTGAAAGCAGTAATCTATGTTTTATATACTTCCTTTTTTTTTTTTTTTTTTTTTTTGCGGAACCAGGAATTGAACTCATGCCCTTTGTGTTTGCCAAGGAAGTGCTTATTCTACTGATCTATCTCCCTGGCCCCTTTATTTTCTTTTTCTTTCTTTCTTTTTTTTTTTTTTGTATTTTAGGGAAGGGTTTACAGGGTGTTCAGGGTCTCACTACTAGATAGGACTCCTAGTGATCTGCCTATTTATAGCTTCCCAAGAGCTGGGATTACAGGTACACGCAGTCACGCCCAGTCTCAATTACCTTCACAGTGTGCCCCGGGACAGGGCCGACATGGCAGGCCCAGGGATGAACCCTGGCCCCTGCATCTTCTTGAAGGTGCTTCAATCTGCTGAGCTATTTGGCTGGCCTTTTTCTTGCCTCCCCTCCTCTTTTTTCCCCTCCTGTCCCCTCCCTTCTCTTTTCTTTCCTGATACAGGGTCTCACTTTGTACTTCAGGCTGGCCTTCAACTCACTTTGTACCCCAGGCTGGACTTGAACTTGATCCTCCTGCCTCAGCTTCCTCAGTGGTGATTACATGTGTGTACTCCCATTCCCTGCCCAAAGTTTCTTATTTTTATACAGAGCAATAAACCCAGGGGCTTACATATGCTAGATAAAGGCTCCAGAGTTAAGATACATGTCTTGCAGATTTTATTTATCTTTATATTTCTAAATTGTCTTTATATTTTACTCCAAATGTATTAGTTGATGTGTATCAATTCCTCAAAGGAAAAATTCTGTTAATTCTGCTCTTCCTAGTACTTTTAAATATCAGTACTTCAAATAAATTTTACAAATAAAAACATAGTAGTTACATTAAAAGGAAATAAGTTTTTCAGTTGTTAACAGACTTTCAAGAGTTTTTGTCAGTTTTTTCTCAGTGGAAGATTTTCATCCACTAATAGTATTCCAGTGTGTCACTCAGGCCAGTGCTGGCTTACTTGCACTTGACTTTCATTTTGAATTGAGTTAAGAGCAGCACTGTCAAGTAGGAGGTGCACAGGAGGAATTTTAAACACAGTGTGACGTCCATAGGGTTGCCAAGATCAGTGTGTATTAACTGGTGATGGGTAGTGGTGTCTTCATGGTTTCACTCCGAGCAGTATTCATTCTTGCTTCTTTAAGTTCTTTTAAAAAAGACCTCACTTTGTAATCATGTGAGTTTTTCTTTTCGTAACTGTGGTTATTACTTCCTGCTAAATAGCTTTTGGGGTTGTTCTTGAGTTTTATTTTGCTAGTTGCTTAATATTTGGTTCAAAGGAAGTCACTGTTTTTGACGTCTGCTTGTATTGAAGCAGTCAAAGGTAAGATACCCTCAAATAACTTGTTTCCTATTTTGGCTGCTTAATGATTTTATAGTCTTTATTGCTATGCAAACATGTTAATAATGTAACTTGAACCATAAACTGATTTTAGTAGGTTTTGTTAAAGATTGTAAATTCAAGGGCTGTTGAATTACCTTCTAGCTTGTAAGAATATCGGTTAGGGAAAGAATAAGTTTCCATTTCTATCACACTCTTTTTTATTCACTTATTTGCTGAGATTTCTTAATTAGCATATCTTCAGTGGTATATTTGAATTTCAGTGTTTACATAATGGAAACTAGCATATTTCTGAGCATCAAATATCTCAGATATCTCAATAGTTTGATTATACTACTTGAAAGAAAATAATTCAATACATTTTAAACTTTATGGTATAAAAATGATACTACCATTATTTTACTTGCAGAAATAAAAGTTGTTTCACTACAGCGGTAGCATATGCCTGTAATTCTAGCACTCTGGAGGCTGAGGCGGGAGGATCAGTACAGAATTTGAGGCCACGAGACAAGCAGAAGAATCTTAAAATAGATGCTTTTGTATACTCTTAGGTGCTTCTGTGATTCTGCCAAGAAAACTCTTCATTTGTTTTACATTTATTATTTAATAACTTCCATTTCTGTTTCAAAAGCATGTATTTATAGATTTATGCAAACGAAACCTGTACTTTTAGAAAAAATAATTTTGGTTCTTTTGAAGTTTTTTTTTTAATCATTATCTATGGAAAAACTCAACATGTAAGTACTAATGTGGTCCTATATACCAAATCAAATATTGAACAAGATTTGAATAAATCTGATTAGTAGGTTAGTAGGATTTTTACCAGTTTTCCTTTTTAAAAACGTTATTTTCAAAAATTGCCTTTTATAATAACATGTGATCACTGCTTCTGTTTGATTTATACTTAATATCTACTAAATTATAGAGCTTTTTAAAGACCTGTTTATTTAAAAAATGGATTTTATCTGAATATAATCTATAACAAATGGAATTCCTAAAATATTCTCCGTAGGAACTTTCATCTCAGTGATAGAAAGATGAAAAATCTATGACTTCTTTTGTTTCTACTGAAAGTTTGGGAGAAATGTACCTGTACAAATAGCTAAAATAGACTACGGGGGGCCAGGGAGATAGCTTAGTAGAAGGGCCTGTGTTTAATCCCCAGTTCTGGCAAAACAAACAAACAAAACCCCTTCTATCAATAGACTATGGGATGTGCTGTAGTAAACATTGAGATGTGTAGTGTTCTTGGCATCTGAGTAAAAAGCAGTACCTCACTTGTCCTGTTTGGTGTGGAGAAAACTTTAAATACGTGGTAAAGTTAGGTTGTTGATGATACCAAAATGAGATGTAAGTAGAAAAATGTTTTCAATGAGTGAACAATGTCTGCAAAGTTAGTTACCAAGGTGCGAAGGATGATGAGCCATTTCAGAACCCTGAGGCATGAGATGAGAGACTGTTACAGCTTTGATTACCAAGCAAAGAAAGCGCTTCCAACCTGCAAGTTGTGTCTATCATTATAACTACAAATAAAACCAATGCCTACTCTTAACTCAGTATTGGAAGGAAAGAGGGAATCAAAGTAGAGACTTGCAGGCCTCTAGACATACATGTTCAGTGCTGTGTATCTTCAGCCAGTTCATTTAATAGGTTTTTATTGGCTACTGTATACAAGGAATTGTTCTAAACGCTGGGGACATAGTGGGGAACAGAACAGGGTATTCCTTGACTATGTGGAATTTGTATTGCAAATCAGAATATAGTGTAATACTTCCCTTCTGTAAGTTTTGGTAACAGTATGGTTGTGTGATTTCATCTTCCTTGTAGTTAATATAGATATCTCTATATGTCATGTTATTTGGGGAAGAATATGGCTAAATTTGTGAAACGTTCTCCAAATTATTGCTTTTTCTCTAGGCTGTATTTTTTAGGCAAGGGCATTACTTTTTTAAAAAAGTGAAATTTTGAGTCTGGCATGATCATAGATGCCTGTAAACCCAGCACTTGGAAGGCTGAGACAGGAGGGTCATAAGTTCAAGACTGGGCTACACAGTGAGTTCAAAGTCAGCCTAACTACATAGTAAGACTGTTTCAAAAAACAAAATAACAAAAAATAATTTTTTATTGAGATAATTCTCTATCATTTTTCATTTGTAAGGAATAATACAGAGAGATCTCTTGTATGGGTTGATGAATTTTTAGCTCACTTGTCCATTCTGAACCTTCAGTAATTCATTTACAGTTTAGGATTTTACACCCCTGTGCTAGTTTTGGTGGAAGTTTCTGCTGAGTGTGGTGTGGCTCTTTGTACTTCGTACTCTGTCTGTAACTTTAATTTGAAGAGAAGTAGTTTTCCCTATGACTTAATTTCTTTTAGCGATATAAGAAGAGTTTTTCATTGTTCAGTATATTGAGTTTTACTTTCTAGAATGTATTGATAACTTCTAAACTCCTTGCCTGCCCCCCAGAAACTTTAAGTGGAAGCTTGTATTTTTCTTCTTTCATGTGGATTGTTAAACAGCAAAACATTTTACTTTTGATGTGGTTCAGTTTTCCTTTTTTGGATTGTGGTTTTGATGATATTTCTAGGTATTCTGCCTATCGTTTGATTTTGAGGACTTCCCATTCAAAACATTTAATATTTAGCAGTTTACCCTTGTGATGTAGATCATGATTCTGTTGAATTAATCTTTTTCTTTTGTCTTTTTGAGACAGGGTCTCACTATGCAGTTCAGGCCTTAAGCTCACTTTGTAGCTCAGGCTGGTCTCAAACTCACAATAGTCCTCCTGCTTCAGCCTCCCTTAGTGCTGGGATTACCGGCCTGTGCCACCAGGCCCGGCTTGAATTAATCTTTTTAAATGATGTTAGCCAAGATTATTTTCTTTTTTATTTATTTACTTTCTTTTTGTATTTTTTAGGACAGGGTGTATAGGGTGTCCAGGGTCTCACTGTGTAGATCCTTCTGTTTATAGCCTCCCAAGTGTGGTGGATTACAGGCGCATACTACCACACCAGTCTCAGTTGCCATCTCAGTGCACCCCGGAGATGGGGCCTGCATGACAGGCCCTGGTATTGAACCCCTGGCTCCCGAGTCTGCCTAAATAGGCACTTTAATTCACTGAGCTATTTTCCTAGCCCTTATTTTCTTTTTTAATTTTCCAGTAGATGTCCAATTGCTATATTACTAATTTTCCTTTGAATTGCTTTTAGACTTGTGCCTAAAATCTATATTTTTTGGGTCCTGTTTTGGAGTGTTCTATTTTCTATTCAAATTGTTTATCCTCTATCAATATGATATTGTCTTGTTTTTTTTATAGCTATATAGTCCTTTTTTATATATATTTTAGTACAGGGTCTTACAGGGTCTCACTACACAGATTGGACTCATCGTGATCCTATTTTCAGCCTCCCAAGTGCTGAGATTACAGGTGCATGCCACCATATCCAGTCTTAATTGCTGTCTCAGCATGCCCTGGGGGCAGGGCTGGTTGAATTCTGAAGTTTTTAAATGGTTAGTTTTATAATTTGTGTTCCTTTCTCAAATCTTCTATTTTTACATTTGTCTTAGAAACACATGTTTACAATAGCTTCTTAAAATTCTTGTCAGACAATTCTGCAATCTGATTCAGTGTTGGCATCTAGCTTATCTTTTCATTCAAGTAATGATTTTTCTTGATTTTTGGAGTGAAATGAGATTTCTCTTTGAATCTTGGCTACTTTTTGTTAGGAGACTAGAGACCTATTTTGGTGTTTCAGTTTTGGTAAGTGTTCTCCTTGTTTAGTAGCATACAGGTCTTAATATATTTTTTTCTATTCTTGTGGGTAACAACTTCACTGTCTGTTTAGTTCAAGTCTTTGTACTGCTGTTAGGTTACTTTACTTACCTGGTAGTGCTTGTGCTCCCACTTTAGCTGCCCATAGTACCTGAACAAGCAGAAAAGTATTTCCCAGGTCAAGACATGAGATGTCTAGTGAAAGAAAAGGCTATGTGGGGATCTCCTCACCATGCCCTGATTCTCAGATGTTTCTGGTATAGGGAGGAGAGTCTTAAATATATGGCTTCCTGCCTTGGACTTCTTGGAGAAGAGTCCCTCTTGTCAGGTTCTGCGTTCTTATACTTACATCTTTGGATGGAGAAAGAGACCCTCAGGCTTTTGGGGATGAATGTCACTAATTGGGTTGTTTACTATAATAAGGTCTTTCTTGCTGATTGTTCCTACCTTCCTTGTTTTTTCCAGATGGCAAAAGTAAGTTTCAGGTTAGGCTCAAACTTGTGATCCTCCTGCCTCAGCCTCCCAGAGTGCTGTGATTGTAAGTGTCAATCAAAAGTATGGGTTTTTCTTTTTCAGTTGGATTGTCTGTCTTTTATGCACCACATCAGGACTCTTCCATTCGAACTCACACTGACATTGTCAATTCTAGAACTTCCTTCTCAAGCTGTCTTGTTACAGTGGCTTCTTAATTTGCCTTATTATGTCTTGTTTGATTTTTTTTTCTCTATGCTGTATTATCTCCAGCTGCCAAATAAAAATCTTTGTTATGTCTTTTTCTATATTTAACTATAATATACCCATAGAAAAGTGTACAAATTACCCATGCTCAGCTTGATGGATTTTCACAAACTGAACATACTTGTGTAGCTAGAACTGCCTAATCAATCTTTAAAAATGTCATAGTCATAACCTTGGTATCCCTTCTTAAAAGTGAGTTAATTCAGGGAGTTTAAACTTATTAGTTTACTCAGCAAGAGCGGTAGCAGGAGATAAATTGCATGCTACCTCTTACTGCTTGCCAAATAGAGATTGGTTTCAGAGACATTTCATTTATTGTACCGCTTGCTTGCTTGCTGGCTGCCTGCCTGCCTGCCTGTCCGCCCAC
>PVKA01048584.1:0-13700 GCA_004027165.1 Ctenomys sociabilis
AAGGAAAATGAATAATAATAAAATATTAAATATAGGAGGTTGCTTATATAATAGTGAAAGACTTGTTGAAACACAATTAGAACTTACTAGGTTTAGTGTGTAAAAGCTCCAAGGGTTCTGGGTCACATGTGGGACAATTTGGCTATATTTAAATACAAAACTCAGTTGCTAATGTCCCACTTCAGTGTCTCTCCTGTCTTGATGTTTCTAACAGCTGTATTGCTTATCACCTGACTCCAATTCCTCTCCCCACTTTGCACCCTAAAATGCAAGCAGCCAATTACTTCCCTGCCTGAGGCACAACCTGGAGAAGGGCCACTCACTCTCACTCCCCACCTTTCCCTGATCTCCTTGCTCCCCTCTGTCCCTTGCCCCCCACTGGCTATTCTCTCCCATTGGACACATGGAACTACATCCGGGTCTTCTTGTGGTCAGCAAGTGATTTGTCTCTAGCAGTTCCTGCACTGGACCCTACATCCCCAGTATGGCAGGGCTGAGGGAGGAATTTACTCAACCTGGGGCTGAGTGAGAGCTGATTAAAAGGCGGGATGAAGAGGGATGAAGGCTGTTCTCAGTGTTTTGTTTCTCCTTCTCCCCTCCCTCCCTTCTTTCCTTTCACTGTTTCTTTTCAGAGTGCCATGCATTTTTAAACAAAAATCTAAGATAGTTTCTCACTAAGTCATTAAGTTCCCCAGGGCTGGGCTCCAACTTAAGGTTCTCCTACCTCTGCCTCCCTGAGTGCTGAGACAATAGTGTGTGCTACCAGGCCTGGCTTTGGGGAGTTCTCATAAACAATGAGCACAAGGGCCAGTGAGACAGCTTAGTAGACTAAGTGCCTGCTTAGACAAGTACAGGGGCCCTGGTTCAATCCCCAACACCACAGCCTGCACCAGCCCCAACCCCTGGGTGTGCTGAGCTGGCCACTGAGTCCAAGAGTGGTGGCACATGCCCTGGGGAGGCTGAAAACATGGAGGATCACCACAAATCCAAGCTGCATAGTGAGACCCTGTACCAAATGCATGGAGAAAGAGGAGGAGGAGGAAGAGGAAGGGAAAGGAGGGGGGAAGGGAGAGGAGGAGGAGGAGGAGGAGGAACATGGTTTCTTCACAGCCTTTCCATCCTTGTGTCACTGTGCAACTTCTCTTCCTCATCATCCACTTCACCCCCTCCCCACAACAGAGCAGACGCTCTTCAGTCTCCAGAACCTCGAGCAAATGAACCTCATTTCTTTATATTCTATGAAAGCAACACAAACCTGATTGAGACAGAATGCCAATAGAAGTGGTGCCTGGGCAGAGGCCCAAGACCATGCGTCATGTTAGAGGGTGCGCTGAAGACCTCATGTGAACCTGTGAGGGCTCCCGGAAATAGACTCCTGGGACTCCCTAAGATGAACTGCCGTGGCACTGAGGGGCCCTTAAATTCACTTTGGATACAGTAAGTTAGTAATATGAGAAACTACAACTGTATCTCATGTATCACTTGTTATACGCCAGAAACCTGACAGGAGAGGCCTCCTCTAAAGGATTAACGAACTCACTTTGCTTCAACAAAGTGAGTTCTTCTTGGTAATAACAGATAATACTCAAGTGAAAGGCATCACTTTTCTCTGTGTCTGCAGCCTTTTTCATTGTCACTTTCAGCTGTGGCATCTTGCTACCTGATTCTCTGATGTGCTTAGCGTGGCTCCTTATTTCTGAGAAGTAGCAGTGGTATCTTTTCCCAGGCCTGCCATAGAAACCTCTCTTGTCCCTGCCTCTTCCTTCCCTAATTATGCCCACAAGAATAATTCAGATATAGGTTCACTCCTTCAACAAATGTTTGTTAAGGGCCTAGATGCTGGGAACAGAGGTCACTTCTCAAATTCACATGGTTCCAGAACAAGTGCAGCTATATAAATCCAAACTGTGACCTTCAAGCACAATAAGAAATGCACTCTAGGGGCTGGGGAGATGGCTCAGTGGAGTAAGTGATAAGCGCTTCCCTGGCAAGTGCAAGGGCCTGAGTTCAATCCCCAGTTCTGCCAAAAAAAAAAAAAAAAAAAAAAAAAAGAACGAAAAGGAAATGCACTCTACAGAACACACCAGCAGATATGCCACTGCTACATATAAGCCAAGTTTCTGAAACAGAGCTTCTGCCGCTATGCACCCTGCACTAGTACTTCCTGTGATACTCAGTTCAGCTCTGTTGCATTTCATTGTGTGGAGACCCATTAAATTAATTTCTTGACTCAGTACCCAGCCAAAAATTACACTTCCCAAAAGGCTGGCCTAGAACATAGGAAGGGGACTGTGCTTGGGAATATTACTATATTTTTTTGAAGCTAAAGATATCCTGTAGGTAAAGGGGGAGAGGATGGGAAAGAAGAGAGAGGGGAAAGCCAGACAAGGGTAAAAAGAAAAGAAATGACGGCCAGAGAGAAATAATTATAGAAAGACCAGAGAGGGTTAAAGAAAAGGAGAGGGAAAATGTGGAGACCAAAATTTTCTAGCCTAGCATGGTCAAATATTTGAGGGTGAGGAAGAGACAGCTTGGTAATTTCCCTGGGCCCTGGAGCTGTCGCCCCCTGCTGGCTACGCTTGTGGAGGGAACTGGCTGACATCGTGCTGTTCGCTGAGCACTCCCAACTGCTCCAGTCCTTAAACCCTTAGAGACTGGGCTTGGGCATTCAGAAAAACCTAACAAGAATTATGCACAGAAATACTCATTCTGTTCTTTTATTAGCATTGACTTTTTATTTTATGAAAAAATTAAATTCCATAACAAAATAAGAGACTAGCAATATTATTTCCTGTGTAGCTCAGAGACCAGAGTATAATCTGCGGAGGAACAGATAAAACTTACAGCAAGGATGCTGGCCCAAGGCTGACTTGTAGAAGAGAACTAATGAAAACTGTCATGAAAAGTAGGGCTGGGAAGATAGCTCAGGGGCTTAACCGCCTGCCTGGCAAGCACAAGGTCCTGAGTTCAATCCCTGGTGTCAAAAACAAACGAACAAAAAAAGTAAATGAAGGTAAGTCAGCCCTGGCCATGCATGCAGTGCTCCTCTGCTTAGTGCGAGGGATCTAACTCTGTGGGAGGGCAGATTCCGACTTGTGCACCCCGACTTGTGCACCCCTCCCCCGTAGAAGTACATTCCCAGGGGATTTACTTCACTGTCAATAAATGCCATTTAGGGGAACCTACTAGCAGGAAATCAATGCCACCTTCCGGCCCTGACCACTTGTCTGTATTGCATTGCACCTCAGTTTATCCTGTGTTAGAAGAACCCTAATTAGACAGTATTCATACAAATGCTACTTGTTATATTTTGAGCCATCTCTTATAGGCAACTGTTAAGTGAGTGAGATATATTCCTAGATGTATTTACAGCCAGTATTCATAATATGTATATTCATGTCTTTTAAGCCTACTGCGGATTGGCATTTATTGCTTAGTTAGAAACTCCTGGAGAGCTTGGGTGAGTGCTAAACGAGAACCTGCTGGCCTGGCACAAACACAGAAGGCACCACCCAGCCGACCATATCCCACCCGCTGGGCACAGCAAGCCACCCCACCTCTGCTCCGCTGTGCTCACTGGCACTGAGGAACCAGGAGAGAGGGGAAGACGCTAACCACTTGGGGTGCTTACTTTTTTTTCCCTTTTAGAAAGCAGCAAGGAACAAAGACATAGGAGCAGATGGAGCATAGAAGCAGAAGACACAGAATGAAGAGCTGAGGTGCTCCAGCATGGGAGGAAAGGGAGGTGGTGCATGACCAGTGGTGAACGGGAGGGCATTTTAGGGTGCTCAGGGGAGCTTCATACACTTTGATGGCAACAGGGAAAAGGCAAGTGACATTCAGTATAGTTTTTAAAAAAATAGTTACTGAGCACTCAGCGGAACATCTGTTCTGGGGATAGCAGGAGACACAAGGTGGGCTGCCCTCCAGAAATGAGCGCCTGGAAGGACTACAGTAATTCAAAGTATCAGCAGCTCTGCTCTGCTCATGGGCAGGCTACTTCGCCAGCGTGTTACCCAATCATTTAAGCGCAGTACGTCTGCCTGAGAAACTGCAGTCTCTCTATGTGAGGGACCCCATTCACTCGGGATCAAGGCCACAGAGCAGAGACATGAAGGCACCTCCAAACCCAGGCCATGTCAGAGGAGAGAGTGTGGACTGGTAATACTTTTGCCCAGTGTTTCTACCTTAGTGGTTATAAAAGCAGCAGGTAACTAGGCCATAACAGTTTAGTAACTGTTATGGTTTGTGTCTAGTTGTCCCCCCAAAGCCTCATGCAATCATAGGGCAGGGACTTTCAGAGTTTGAGACTAACTCATGATCCACTGGGATTATGGATCTTAGTACAGCTGGGATTATGGATCTTAGTACTGCTGGGATTATGGATTTTAGTACTGTTGGGATTATGGATGTGTGTACCTTCCCCAGCCATTATTGTTGTTCTGCCGCCATGAACTGCTGCTCCCTGCCATGTGCCAGTCTGCTTTGGAGCCAGTTTAGCGTGGACTGAAACCTTTAACTGTAAGTTAAATAAACCTTTCATTCCTTCATTTTTGGGGTGTCGGGTATTTGTCCCAACAATGACAGAAGAGTAACTGAAACAGTGACAGAGGGCATGGGCCCTTTAGCCAAGCTATCTGAGTCTGAATTCTGGTTCCTCCACTTTGCTGCTGTTTGAGCCTGGGCAAGTTACGTAACTGCAGTTTCCCATCTGTAAAGCGCAGATGATAGCAAGGACTCCTTCCTAGGGTTACTGTGGGAGTTGAGTTCACACAGGTTAACAAACACAGAACAGCACCATCACAAGCTAGCTGTCTGTAAGTGTGGGCTGATGGCATTTCTCCCAGACAACCACCCATACACTCCCAAGGTGGTACCAAATGAGTTCCTCTCAGTATCAGCCAGATCAAATACAGGACAGATGTTAGCTCACAAAGCAGACGTGGACCAGGTGTGGATTTAACATCCACATCCAGGCAATGTCGTGCATGACCCTGGGTGAATGTCCAGATTCCCTGCATATGTTTCTGTTCCCCAGTCCAGGAGCCCCTGCTCCACAGGCTTTTAAGCAGTTATTTACTGTCAACAGTTTAGATACTGGTATTAGAAATCCCTCCTGTTTAGAAAATGAGAATTGGCATCCCTCATATTCCAAGAAAATTGATAAAATGATGAACTATCCAGAGATGGGCACATACAGATATATATGAACTTACAATAAGATGATTACCATTTTAAAATATACTAGAACCTAAAATATAAGAATAAAACTTGAAAAGTCTTCTAAAAACCTAATTTCTTTGGTTTTGGGCATAGCTTTAGAAATCTAAAAATGAAGAGTTGACATTTTAAGAACCTGGTCATAGAATTCCAATTTAGAAGATGCACATACACACACACATACCAAAAAACACTCTTGGGCAGTTGCCATGGCAACATAAGGCCAAGCTTACTAAGCTCTTTATTATACCGCTGAAGATGCTGTTCAAAAACACACTTATGATAGATTCTTCACTAACTAAATGGAAAAGGTTAAAAACTTCTAGATCCACATGATTTTGTTTGTGCAAGGATTCAGAAAAGCAAATAATATATATTTCTCAAAAAAGAATGTGAACGTAACCCCAAGACCAACTACAGATCAAAGTGGAAATAATGCTGAAAAATATGGAAGAAATGTTACTTTATTTCTCTTTTATTATCATTTCCAATTAAACATTATCATACTATTTTCTTGTTTTGTTTTTTTTTTTTGGCAGAACCGGGGATTGAACTCAGGCCCTTGCACTTGCCAGGGAAGCGCTTATTCCACTGAGCCATCTCCCCGGCCCCCTATCATACTATTTTAACGGAATAATCAATTTGTACCATACAATCTGCATAACACATTTAGATACTTTCCTGTTTTGGCTACATCAATTTCAACTCATTTGGAAACCATATGTTATATACTAACTAGCCAGGTGTTATGGTTTGTGTCTAGATGGCCCCACAATGTCTCATGTGGTCATAGATTATTTTTGGAGGTGGCTGAATCTAGAGTGTGATTGATTCATAGTGTAATGCTGGAATTAATAGTGATGGGATTAAGGATGAATGATTTCTGAATCAGTCCAATGATTGGATTGATACTGCCCTAATCCCAGTACACTGGATACAATAGAAGGGACAGAAAGAGGCTTGCCTCTCTCCTCCTCTTAGTTCTGTTCCTCTTTCTTTCTCTGTAGCCTCTTTAGCTCCCTCCCTTCCTCCCTCCCTCCCTTGCTCTCTCTTGTTGCTTTTGCTGCCTTCTACCACCATGAACTGTTGCCCTTCTCCATGTGACCCCTGCCTTGGAGCCAGCCAGTTATGGACTTAAACCTCTACAAACTATGAACTACAAACTTGAACTTTGGGTATTGGGTATTTTGGGTCAGCAATGAGAAAAGTAACAGACTATGTCAAAGAAAAATGGTCTTTAAATGAAGAGGAATTTATATGTCCCAGAAGAGAGGGAAAATATGGTGATGGAAGGGGGGGAAAGGATGAACAGCACTTTTGGAGTTGTGACCTCAGCCTCCTTCCACTTCTCTGACTTAGCCACTTCAGTCTTCCTGGAAGGTTTCTCCCCCACAGATCCCTACTATGATTGCAATGAAGTCTCCCTCTTGTCTCGTTAGGGAGTCTCATCCCTAACCAGTGGCTTTAAGGATCACTCACAAGAGTCTGCATCCCCACGCCTGGCTCTCTCTTCAACTCCACGTCAGTTGGTCTGATTACTTACTATGTCCTTCCACTCTGATGCACCAGGTCCTGCTGCAGTGCCCTCTATCTCAGTAAGGGGTGGCTTTAAATGCCCACAGCTCAGACACAATGTTTATTTGCTGAATGAATACACAAATGCATCAATTAATCAAACCTGTTATCAAAACCCAAAAGCTCAGCCTCTTCCTTGACGCCCTTTCATTTCCCTTCCAGGAGCCAGGCTCCGAGTCCTATCCACTTTGCCTCTTAATGTTGCCCGTGTGCATCTTTTGTCAAAATACAGCCACTGTCACACAAAAGCCCTCTGCATCCTCACTGGAGGGCTTGGGTTGGGCTCAGAGGGCTCCACCTTCTCCTTAAGCCAGTGTGGGGTCACAGGAGCTCCAGGGACAGAGTCAAACAGCACCAGCATTCAGGGAAACAACATTTTGATGACCCCAGAAAGGAAGCCGGATATAGCAGCACAGGCCTGTAATCCCTGCAGTCAGGAGGCCCAGGCAGGAAGATGGCCACGAGCTCCAAGCCAACCAGGGTTACATAGAGTTCAGTGTCAGTCTGGACCATCTAGCGCTATCCCATTTCAAAAACTAAAACAAATAGAACAATAAAATAACATCCCCTGAAAAAAAAAATACAAGCACTACTTGTTGCCCCAGTCTTTTCCTGAGGTGCTGTCATCAATCAGGAATATACAGGCACAGAGAAGTTAGGCAAAGAACGCCTGTCTAATAAGCAAGTCATCAACCAAACTAATAAAGTTGGTCTAAGAAATAGGAAATGAACATTTACTGTCAAGTATGTGTCAAGTCCTAATCTAAACACTATATATATATATATATATATATATATATATATATATATATATAATCAGTAACACATTTTATGCAAAACACTGAGCTGAGTGCTTGCATCAGGGCTCCTTTCCCAGTCATCAGCTTTTTGCCACATTCAGTCACAACAAACAGAGAGGGTGAATATGAAGACGATGATGATGACCACAGCTCGCTGCGAACTTCTCCCAGACGCTGTTCAAAGCACTTTGCATCTATTACTTCACCTAAGCCTCGCCATCCTCCTTTGGAGTACGTGCTGTTATCACCCCCTTTTGCAGATACAGAAACTGAGCCACATAGCACCTCAACTACTTGTTCAAAGTAATAAATCAGGTTGTGACATGACTTGGATGTAGTTGTACTTAAGAACTTACTATCACTGTTTAACTTGCAGTAAGTTATTAGAACTCAGGGGAAGCAGAGCTAGAGGAGCCCAGCCTATCTGTGCCTTCAAAGCTCATGAAGGGAAGTCTCTGCCAGCTCTAATCCCAAGTCTGGTAGAGGCTTCTATCTCTTCCACACCCCTCAGAGACCAAATTTTCCTTGAATAAGGTACTAGAAGATGCTTTAGTATATCTAATTATACTAACTTGGGGCCAAGAGTGGATACTTTTCTTAAAAAGTGATGCAAAATGCATTCTAAATGGTCTCAATGGAAAAGATTTTTTAAACGTCTAATCTAGACCTTAAAATCTTATAAATCCACCAGAGGCCCCTCAGAACAGAGCAGCTGATTGCTGCTTCTGTTGTTTATGTTGATTCTGCCCCAGCTAAACAAATCCACAAATTACACTGAATAAAAGTAAGCTAAAAATGGAAGCCCTTGCAATTAACGTAGGAGCTCACACAAAATGCTGTACATGTCCAAATGACATAGTATGCTTAGTTTAGAAAAGCATAAGACTGCTTATGGAACACAAGACTTTACATGATTATTGGGAGTTTCTTAGAAATAAAGAACACAGGACTCTGGTCCAACACAGATATCAGAATGAAACTATGCCTACACTTTAGTTTCTATAAACAAAAATGTGACATAGAACTTGAACAGAAATGGTCTTACCAGCAAATGACCTTACAGGGCTTCCCACACCTGAGGGTGACAATCTAATGCAGGAAGAACAGGGGTTAGAGGATGCTGCAGTGAAGCAAATGACCTGGAGTTGGGGAACCAGGCTAGGAATCCACCTCCTGGGAAGCAGGAATGCTTCTGAGAGGCCCAGACAGGGCCCAAGTTTTTAGGACTGTAAGGACCAATGCTCTCTGTCAAGTACACACCATCTCTTCCTAAGGGGAGCACATTAAGCCAGGGTGGAGGGGCCAGCTGCCACATGCCCCCCACCAAGAAGACAACAGCTCTAATCCAGGCTTAAAGGTGAGCATCAGCCAGACCAGCCAACACCAGCCTGAAGCACTACCCATGCCGCATGCAGCCCTCTTCTGCTCAGGGACACAACCTTGTTCAAATGTGCCCACCAGGGCTTACAGGGCAGAACTAAAGAGCAGGCTTTCTGTTTTCTACTATTGCAAGCTATCTCTCTGGTGCTATGGGTAATTTTTTATTAGCTTTTTTAAAGGTCAAGGCAAGTGCCTCAGATGCTACCAATCATGGAATTACAGGGCCAATGAAAAACTTTCATTGAGTTCAATTGTCTTCAGAAAGAGAAAAATTTGGATCCTTTTTGGGGGAAAAACATTACC
The DNA here is from genome assembly GCA_004027165.1 of Ctenomys sociabilis. Classification (NCBI taxonomy): domain Eukaryota; kingdom Metazoa; phylum Chordata; class Mammalia; order Rodentia; family Ctenomyidae; genus Ctenomys; species Ctenomys sociabilis. The sequence goes on from PVKA01048584.1 coordinate 9,279, forward strand.
TAATATTGATGATTTATGCAGACCTCCAAACTTCATTAGTCATGCATGCAATCACTGCCATAATGTTTTTTAAAAACTGTGGCAGGCACATGAGGTTTCAAGGAAGTAGGATGCTTCCAGGTCTGCCTAAGATAACAAATCAAAGGTAGTAGAAAACATCTGAGAATGGGAAGACAGCGAGAGCTGGGCTCAGAGATCTGAATGAAACCACAGGTCCGAGAAAGGCCCAGAGTCCAGAGTCAGCCAAAATCCAAGGTAGGTGGGAGAACAGGAAGTTGGAAGACCACCTGCAGGAACCGGGAGCTGCATGGCTCCTTTCCTTGGGGTTCCAGAGCAGCCCATGGAAGATGCCACCTGCAAGCGAGCCAGGGCACTACCCATACACAGACACCGGTGGACACCAGCTGACTGCTTGCAGAACTGGAGCTGGAGGGTCACACGCCAACTCTGGGCGGAGCTACGCAGGCTCTCCCATAACTTCTGGGTCCGAGGAGGCACTGACATATGACGGTGCCCAACTGGAACAAGAGTGGGTGTTGGTTCCTGAACATCCCTTGACTGCTCCCTGGCACAGGAGGCTAACCCAGAAGCTGAAAGATGTGCCTACAGCAAGGGCCGTGGTTGATACGCAGCATGTCAGGAGCAGGCCCTCAGTCCCCTAATATAAATCAATGGTCCAGATCTCGACCTCTTAAACACTGCCATCAGGTCCCAGGTAAAAATTCATCTCATTCTGCATCACCATTATCATTTCTTAAAAGTTATAGATGTCACTGTAATAACAAATATTCATGTTTTTTCTATTATGAGTATTTTTACCTTGAATAGAGAAATTTTCTGAGAGGCTGAGAAGTTAATTCCATATGCTGCTTTATGGATGGACCATATTCTGGGATTTTAAAAAAGCCAGTTAGAATTTTTAGACATCCAGAGTATTAATACTTTTTAAATTAAGAAAACGAGCCTGGGAACATTTCCACAAAAGTAATCACAGTGTTTCTTCAACCTATTCATTAAACTTCTTAGTTAATGAATTTTAAAAAATCTGATTTCCATTTCTTACTAAAAATAGTTTGTGCTATGGTAAAAGTTTTCTTTAAAAGTTAAATAATTGTACATTGTTTTCTATAATGTAATAAATAATTGACTAACTTTTTTTTTCTTTTTCTTTTTTTAGTTAGTCTAAATTTTGTTTAAAAAGGGTCTATAGGGTCTCATTACATAGATTAGACATGGAGCGACTCTCCTGTTTTCAGCCTTCCAAGTGCTAGGATTACAGGCACATACCACCATGCCCAGTCTCAATCACTGTCTCAGTGTGCCCTGGGGGTGGGGCCGGCACTGCATGCCAGGGATTGAACCCCAACCACTGCGTCTGCCTAAGGAGGCACTTTAGTCTACTGAGCTCTCTGGCCAGCTCTTGGCTGACTTTTTTTTTAAAGGCCAGATAGTAAATATTGTAGGCTTTTGGGGGGTGTTATACCATGTCTCTTGCAACTATTCAGCTTTACTTATATAAAAACAGCCACATATAATACCTAAACAAGTAGCATGGCAGGGTTCCAATAAAACTTTATTGACAAAAATAGGCACAGGCTGGATTTGGCTGATTAGTGATAGCTTGCTAACTCCTTAAATAATAGGCCCAGTTCTTATCACATTTTATTTGCCTTATTTATCTGGAAATGACTTTTTGCTACTAAAGCCAGAATTGTTTCTTTTGCTGTGAACTTCTGTGTTTTTTTTTTTTCTTCTCATATGTTAGTAATGTTGAACAGTATGAATTTCCCACTGTGGCTATTCAAAGACTGTATGTGCCAAGTTCTATCCCTGAATCCCACTCAATAAAGTGCAGAAAGAAGAAACAAAGAGACCTCAAGAGGCTACTCAAATAGGAACAGGATTCTCTTTAAAATTCTGAAGTGGTAAGAAATTTGCTATCATATAGGAGAGCAAAACCACCCACTTTATCTCAAAATGAAACCATTTTCAAGGTCTGTGCTAAATGTACCCACCCTCTGTCATGCCTGAGGCACATACATTAAAATGGCATGAGCAAGGTAATGTGACATTTTCTTGCTTTCAGCCTTTTAACTGAAAGCAGAATTTTAAAGATCACTCTCCAAGGCCTCAGGCTGGGTCCCCTGAGCTTCCCTTCCCTGGCACCTTGGTCACTTTGGCACTGTCTTCTGTACCTGTCACCTTCATGGGGTAGAGTGCTGAGACTCAGAGCCCCTCTGTGCCCAGGTGCTCTAAGAGCATCCTAGGGATGCTAGACAGTCTCCTCATTAGGAGGTGGCAGGGCCCTAGCTGCTGTTCTCAAGGTGCCTTTTCCCTGTTGCCTTTATTTCTTTGAAAAGATGAGAATGGATGGAGGCATCTTTGAAGCTTCAGCACTCACCATGTAGCCTTCTGTGCCGAAGTCCACGTCCTGGTGAAGCCTAAGAAAGTCACTGTGAAAAATGAGCTTCTGGATTCAAGTTGTGCTGAGCATAAAAACGTGTCATTTGTCCACATACACGTATTGATCTTGTATGTATTTAAGCCTTATTGTAAATTCAAAAAGTAAACCAGTAAAGGAAAAACATCTCACCACTTGGCTTTGGCAACTGAAATCAACATTTCAAAATGTATGGTATAATAGAGATTATGTGTCTGAGATACTAGTGAAATTACCTGTAATGTATAAAAGCTCCAATAAGAGGTCCAGAAGCAGAGCAACTCAGTCATTAGAAGAACATCTTTGTGACTGGGGCTCTTACTTCTGAAGTAGTGCAGTGGCCAGAAAAGTAGCTCAAGATTTGTGTTGGGTAACAAAATGGCCCAAACCAAGCTGACTGCTTGGTAGTCCGCTTGTCGGAAGGAAAGTCCCTCCCAAAACACAACCAGCAGTCAAGTTGCAAGGAAAGGGGCTCCCTCTACTGGTGGGGTAAAGAAACCGCATTGATAAGGCCCAAGACGTGGTACAGGCCCAAAGGGACCTTTCCAGAAGTGATAAGAGCCAGCACCCAGGACTTCAAAAGAGGATTTCAAAAGTGGCTTGAGGTTTCAGAGTGCAAGCACTGGTGTGCTGCAGGAAGCTGGTGAAGACTACCGGGGGTTTACTGGGTGATACTAATCTGTGTGCTGTGCATGCTGAGGAAGTCACCATCGTGCCAAGGACATCCAATGGTGTGGTCGCACATGGGAAGAGGGTTCCAGTGAAGGCAATTTTATGGCATTTTGTAGTAAAATACTTTGGTGTAGTCTGGGGCTCTTTTTGTAATAAATTACTTATGATATGTGGCATCCATACTTTGATCATTTCATCTTTCATTCAGGATCAATTTGGTTTTGGTTTTGGTTTTGGTTTTCAGATCTGAAAATGAAAATGAATTCCAGGAAGGTTAAAAGCAATACCAGAGGATGGAGGTGGAGAAGTGGATGTAGTCAGTCATTCAAAGCATTCAAGTAAGAATATGGCAATATACCCAAAACGCATGACTTAGGTGTTCCAAACAAAACATGTAAGTCATTCCTAACTAACTTGAGCAGTTCCTAGACAGGGAGGAAACAGTTAACATTTAAAGTCCTGAAGAGGCTCAAGTCACCAACATCTGACATGGCCAGTCCTACGGAAAACCCACTACTATTATGGACTGCTGGACATATTGAATTATTTTGCTGAACTTACACACCTAAAATATTTGAATGGCAGTGGAATACACATCTCTGACAAAACTAAACAAAAACAGGGGACATAAATGAAGGGCCATTTTGTAATGAAAAAAAAAATCTGTATATACAAAATAGGATAGATATACAGCTACTTTTTCTTAGTTCAAAAAGAAGAAAGATTTATACTAATAGTGCTTAGACAAGATATCATGTCTGCATCTTGTACTATGAATAACTACTATGAAGACAATATGCAATGTATTAATTATTGTAATATCCTACTAACCTGTTTTGAAACTGTCTCATTGCTTTCTCAATAAAATTATTTTTTTTAAAAAAAGAAAGTGTTTTCCTTTGTTAATTACACTAGATAGATTGTTTGCCTTTGATCAGAATCGAATTCTTTTAAACATGGATAAATAATTACCCAGGTCCACTGTTAAAACAGACAACATGCTGTAAGTTGATTTTGGTACAATGTACTCCAACAAAGCTTAGAAAAGAAAGATGTTGAGGTGGCTTTGGACTAAATGTAATGGTCCTCTCCTCTACTGACAACTTCTTTCCAAGTCAGATGCAGCAGGATGGAGTTCAAACTGTGCTGTGTGTGACCCTTTAATGTCACATTGCTGTATGTCATGGGGCAGTGCTGAAAGAAATGACAAGAAGACCTGATGAATATAGCTTTAGAGGTCTCAGGGAGACTAGTCTCTCTCCAAGTGAGCCCAGAACCTCAGAAGCATCTCACATTTACTGAGGGCTAAA
>PVKA01048585.1:0-13706 GCA_004027165.1 Ctenomys sociabilis
TTTTTTTGTGGAACCTGGGATTGAACTCAGGCCCTTGCACTTGCCAGGGAAACACTTATTTCACTGAGCCATCTCCCCAGCCCCTGTAAGCTACTTAAGTCATACACTGACCCATGCATTTTGCTGAGCCCCTCCATAGATGAACATAGATGTTCTCACTCCCCCTTTCATACATATCAGTTGTGTCTTTTGACTAATTAGCACTTCCATAATTAGAGCAGCAGGGTAACTAAGAAATAAGGACTGGGAGGGTAGCTCAGGGGCAGAGCACTTTCCTAGCAAGCGTGAGGCCCAGTCCCCTAGCACCACAAAAACAAAAACCATTACTGACTGAAGCAACATTTCCCACTGGGAAGATGAGGCAGCCTCAGAGTTCTTGGCTCAGGATGCATGTCACGACTCACACGTACTTCAAACAGCTTTAGCTAACATTTATTTTTATTTTAACCCAGGACCTTGCTCTTGCCAGGTAGGTACTTACACCACTGAGCTACCTCCCTGGCCCTAGCTAATTTCTAAGACTTAGAAGTGTTGGATTTTTTTCCCCTAAAAATATAAAGAAAATGTTCACATTGCCTGTTTCCCTCTGCTTGAAAAGCCTCCAGCATTAGGTTGTAATACCTTTGAGGTTATGAATGAAGACATGACTTGACCTAAGTAAGCATGAACTACATGTTTTCTCATGTAGAATTTTCAGGAAAAAATTGACACATAAGTAGAACAGAGACTATTAAAGAAGGAGAATGGGCCTAGGACAGGAAGATGAGGGCTCTAGGGAGGGTAGATACAATCAAAGCATGTTTTATGCATGAATAGCGATGTCATAATGAAACCCATTATTTTGTATAATTAATATGCACTAATTATTAATATTTAAAAAATAATTTATGTAGGACTGGGAAAATAGCTCGGCGGTCTAAGCACCTGCCTGGCAAGTATAAGGACCTGAGTTCAATCCCCAGTACTGCATGCTGTGCCGGCCCCAGTCCATGTTGGCCACTGAAACCGGGCATAATGTTGCAGGCGTGTAATCTCAGCACTGCGGAGGCTGACACAGGAGGATCACTATGAATCTGCACTGTACCAAGACCCTGTACCAAATACATAAATAAGAGATTAAAAAATAATAATTCATGTGTAAATTTTCAGTAAGAAAACAAAATACTTTGTGGTACCTCGGAAGTAGATTAACTTCCTTAAGATACAGAAGTCTAAACTGATGAGCACAGCATGGCTTTTTCCAGATATAGTCTGAACCCAGCAGTTGCTCACATTGTCAACTCACTCAACAGTGTGAACTGTGATGACACTTACTCATGCGCGGATAGAACATGAAGAGACAGATTTGGACAGTCATTTAGTGATTCATTTTTTAAGGTCTGAATGCTTCTTTAAAACAGCATTTTACTTTTTAGGAAATTGGAGGAAGCTGATGAACTCAGGCCTTCTTACTAACTCCCATGTAGCCGATCAGTCTACCAGCGTGTCATTGACACTTCAGGAATGGGTCAGACAGTGTTGGGAGAACACCATTTGTCATTCACTTATCCTCAGCCTCATGAATAAAAAACACTGAAAGAACTTGACTAATTCTTGATTACTCTGCACAAAGTATTACTTTGGAGTTTGCAGACTTCCTCAAAACACACCGCATTTGCAAGGATTTGATGCAGAACCAAAAAGGAATGGTGAAATGGCACTATCCCAATGATAGGCCTTTAAGTTCAGGGCAGCCTGCCCACTTGGGCATAAGTCAAATTCCTTTCCCTTATCCCACCTTTTCTCTTCAAAAAGATTTTGGCTTTTCAAGGCACAAGAAGTATGGTAACCGGAAAATACAAGTTTTAGAGAAAAGAATGTTGGGTGAGTTTCATAGAAAAAAAGTTAAGTCAATAAAAGCACTAATGTATAGGTGAAAATGAAGATTAAAAGTCAAAAATAAAACACCATTTTGAAGTTTTACCTTTTCCAAATGAAAAGAATCTGACTGTCATATTTGTAAATATCCAAGAGTGGCCACAGAACTGGATTAAATAATAGATGAAAAGATAAACATTCTTCCAGTACCTATAAAAACCAGGACAATGCCATTAATCACTACTTTTATAATTACCAGTTCATCCTGATCCATATGTCCTTTCCTGTACTAGTCAACCTGAGCAAAAGAAATCTCCCAATGAGTCTCCTCAGATCAACACCTCCCCTCAACACATCTGATGTGGAAGGGACCCATCATACTGTACAAATTATCTGCTCAAGTGGATATATTTGGTTAAGACAAAATACTGTTCTTTTTGAAAATCTACTTTCTTCTTCACTAAAGCTCTATTTTTGATGCTTACCACGGGGTAAAGGCAATAACTGCAGAAATAGCATCAAATATTTGGGGTGGGGGAATAGATGCCAAAAGATTGACATAGCCCCTGAGAGCTGATGTGCATCCCTTGAGAATTCACAAGGAGTGGCCTGCTGGGACGGACATTGGGTCATGGAGAACCTCGGAGAAATACAGGAAATAAACTGGAGGCAGACACTGGCCTGTAGTGGGATGACTACACGCATTCCAAGAGCTTGGTCAGCTAAGTGAGAACTTGAGAGAGACTGGTTTATACTTCTGAGAAGAGATTGAAAGCCTTGGTCTCAAATGCTGCATTACTCAGAATTGGACATACTTGAGTTTCGGGTGCACTGTGCAATTGGAGTCAGTACCTTACCCCTGCCCATTACATTTTTCAAAGGCAGAGATAGTTTCCTTCAGCACACATGTAGAAGTAGTTTACTCAAGACAAAAGAAAAAAAAAGGAAGTTAAGCCGTTTTAAAATGTGCTGTGGGCTGCTGGGGGGTAACTCAGCGAAGCGATAGAGGGAGTGCACTGTTCCAGAGCCCATGAGAGTCCACATGTGGCACCTCAGAGAAACTGGGTAAATAAGCTGGAAGCAGTGACTGTCCTGGAGCCAGACCGGAAGAATACTAAGGGGTAGAAGGCGGAAATCCTCCATCAGCCTGCACGAAGCACCTGGCTTGTCCCTCAAACACGCACACTTCCACGCCCTGCTTCCCTGCCACGGTTCCCTGGCCCTGTTTCTACCGCGGGAGGATCTAAAAGTCGAGGGAAGGCGCGGGGCAGGGGTGGAGGCGGGAGGAGGCTGGCGGGGGCGCCGCCGCCCGCGCGCTCGGGTCTGACCTAGAAGACGTCTCCGGGGGCTGCGCCGGCCGCGAGGGGCGTCCTACCTGGGCTGCAGCCAGCGGCGCAGCGCCGCGCGCCCCATGCCACGCGGATCGGCGCCCGGGATCGGGCTCTCGGGCTGGCGCGGCGGGCGGAAACCGCGTCTCGCTGCACCCTGCGCAGCGCAGCGCCGCCGCGCGCTTTCGGCCGGCGCCAGAGGCGGGGCCGGCGGGACGGGGAGCAGGGAGCGGGGCCCGCGGCCGCCTGCCGCACCGCCGTGCCGCCGCGGTCCCCTGCCCTGCGGCTCTCCTGCACCGCTTCGCGCTCGGAGGGCCTGGCTCTTACTACTGACAGCTGCTCAGTCCTGCCAGGGAGACAGGCCGATATGGAAAGCAAAACGACACGGTCAAGAAAACTTAACCGGGCAATAACTGGAGTTGAGGCTACTGCCCCACCTGTGGAAAAAGGTGAAGATTTAACAAACGTTACCACCGGCCAGAAACTGATGAATAAGGTTAACCATCCCGGTTAAATCACAGTTCGCTTTCCCGTAATCCAGGCACTACACTCACCTCTCACCCCTGGATTTCTCTCACCTTCTCTCACTCCCTGCCTGAGATGCAGTGTCACCGCTCCCTCCTCAAACTTGCTCTGTTAGCTGTGCTGCTCCTTGCATCTTCATTCTCTGTCCTCTTGACTCTCACCACAGTTTAGAAACATACTCGGATGCAGTGTGCCTTAGAATCCAAGACCAAGATAAAGCAAGACCTATATAATAAGAAATGTAACTTTTGTTTCTGACAAGGTCAGGGAAGTCCCCTCAGGATTTACACTGAAACCCTGTACCGCACTTTGTAGATCCTTTGTCCTTCTCAGCGGTGTGGATAAGTCACGGCCACTGCTTGACCAATTTTCTTTCTGTGAAAGCCTGAAAGTTTTCTCTCCATGTGACTCTCCTTAGGTACACTGTACATCATCAATCACTTTCCTCTGTGGTCCCACAATCTCCTTGATCAGCAGAAAAGTATAAAAATGAGGTATGAAAAGTAAAGCCATATTAATTGTAAAAGGTTCAAGTCAACAACTTCTGACATTGCCAGTCCTACATATAACCCACTACTATTATGCACTACTGGAATATATTGGATTTTTTTTTTTGCTAAATTCATGCACCAACAATATTTAAATGGCAATGAAATACCCATCTCTGACAAAACTAAACAAAAAAAGAGGATATAAATGAAGGACCATTTTGTATCTGTATCCACAAAGTACTTATGACAGATTTACAGCTACTTTCCCTTAATTCAATGAGAAGATAGATTTGTACTAATAGTGTTTGTGGACAGGATATCATATCTGTATCTTGTACCATAACATAACTACTACAAAGACAATAATATGCAATGTATTAATTATTGTAACTGCCCTACTAACCTGTTTTGAAACTGTCTCATTGATATTTGTGTCTCAAACTTTTTAAAAAGTGAATTAAACGTTCCATTCTTTCTACTTCCCTCGGTGTAATTCTTTCATAACTGCCTGCCTGCTGTCTCCTATAATCAGGTACTTAGTTCGTTTCTTGACATCTCCTTGTCCCATAACACCTTACAGGGTGACCTCCCGATCTCCTGGAACTGCTTCCACAGGATGCCCGCATCCCTTCCTATAGCACTGCTAAATGAGCTCAGTACACACAGATCCTGATTTTAGGGAGCATTAATCTGAATCACAGACTAACAGTTCTCAAACACTGACAGGAAATCCACCAATGAGCAAGGCCAATTGTGCTCTAGGGAAAGCAGGTACCCGAAAGTCCCAGATCTTGAGTGGTGCAGGAAGGAGAATGGGAAATCTGTCCAGAAGAAGAGATACAAACATAGTCCCTGCATCTCACCCTCCTTGGCAGGCCAGTGTTTTGCACTTTTACCTCTCCAGCCTTTATGTCTCTGTAATTCTGCAAGTCTGCTGCCATTTCTGCCCTTTCTGTCTCTCTGGATGGGTCTCCTCATGCCCTTGTTCATGTTTTTGTTTGTCACTGTGTTGTCCTTAAGCACAGATATTCACCACACAGAGTTTTATTGCCTAACAACTGTCTACAGTAACACCTTGGTACCACTTGCTAATTCCTTCTAGAAAGCATAGGTGCTGAAAACAATGAGTACGGAAAAAATTTCTCCCATTAGACATAATTTGTGAAAATCTCCCCCCAAAGCTTGCACATTTTACTGGGCTAATACCAGCCATTTACTTCCTAACATAAGCCTTAAATACTGGGTCTGACTAATTCTGAAGCCAAGTGCCAGTGTACAGCTGAATGATCTTCAGCCCTGCTTCCTTTAAAAATATCAGCTCTGCTCCTAGATCTTTCTTCATGAAACTCATATTGTTATTACTTTCCTAAAATAAGCTTACTATCTGTCTTCCCAAATCATTAGGGAAATCACCATTTTCCATCTCCATGGGTTTAAAATATAGGAGGCATCCCTGGGTCTCCCAATGCACTGAATACTATTTATTCCATTCTTTGAAGACTGCCTGCTGAGCACCAGCTTCTGCATTAGCTTCTCATTGTCCAGTATCAGGATGAGGAGTAACTGGCCTTTTTCAAATCCATTCTCTATACCATTGTGCTATGGCATCATTTGAGTTACATCTTTTTCCTACACAAGCTCCTTTGTAATTAATTGCCAAATAAAAAATAAGCCAGGGGGCTGGGGATATAGATCAATGGCATGGCACATGCCTGGCAAGCTTGTGAGTTAAATTCCTAGTTTTAAAATAACAAAAACAAACAAAAAGTAAACAATATAAATAAATCAACTAATCAGCAAACATTTTCAAATCAGGCAGGGGCTTCTACTTTAATTTCCAAGGAATAAGATCAAAGAGGGTTTCTGAGAAACAGTTCATATGTAAAGTGAAATTCTTCTGTTCTCTGGACAGGGACCAAATGCCCTTCCCCCCAAGTCCAGCCAGTATTACCAAGAGAGTCTTCCCCAAAATATATATATCTTTCCTACTCTACCCTTAACTTACTTGCGCACTAATCATGAATAATTATCCATCCTGCCTGGGCATCCTCTAACCCTTTACTCCTTTCCAGCTATTTCAAAACGTAGTTTCTACTTCTCCATTAGAATTTGAACCATCCTTCATTCACTACTCCACTCTCTCCTGCTTCAACCCAGACGGTCATAGAGTAATTAAAGTTTCCATGGCACAGTTCTGACCAAGCCTTGCCCTCTGTGTAAATTCTCTGCTAGTCCTCTGTTGCCTGCTATAGTTATGTCTCATCTTGTTTTGAAGCTTGTCACATGCTGACATCTCTTGCCATGCACTCCTGTCACCCAAATAATACCCAGAAGCAAGGCTCCTGTGCAAAAGCAGAGCAATAGGCCATTCCATGGCCCCTCCACCATTTTCTAGCAAGTACTAGAAGCTTTTCCCTGTCACCCTAAATTCCTTTTCCACCTCCTCTCCATCTCAAAGCCCACTATTGGCCTGCAAAGGCTCACTCACCCTATGAAGGCTTTCTCTGTGCTCTTCTCCTGGAGCCGCACTCGGGTGATCTCCGTCTCAGTGGATGTGGTCTCGGAGGTGCCTTCTTCCTCCACTAGTCACAGATTCTTTTACTCGCAGTGACAATATGATAACTTGTAAGCATTCTAAGACGTAATTTCTTTTGGAAAAGTACACAGTTGTCTGGAAAGTTAAGAAAATGTACAGATGAATATGGAGAACAGCATCTAGTATAATGCTTGGTGTGTTTGGTGTTTATTAAAACACTAAATGAATGAAACTGGGTGTGAGTTTTCCTTCCACAAAATTGTACCAAATAAAATACATTTGATGATGCTTGCATTTTATATGTTAACTTTATATGGTCTTATAAGATAAATACATGAATCTGATGCTGGAGAACTAAAAGGGAAGGATGGCAGGAAAAGGGGAATTGAACCCCTCCATGCATGCGTGCCAATCCCGTGCAGTGGATGCAATCACTGTGTACTCAAACATGCACAAATAAAAGTTTTTAAAAATCTTGAAAAAAACCTGAAATATGTATGGTGTATTTTCACATAAGGAGGATGTCAGTGGTAAAAATAGTTCACATAATTTTGAACTAATATATTCTTTTCTTCTGAAAGAATTTTTTAAATTACTTGAACATTTTGGTTTTTCCCCCTTGGGCAAATGTCTAATTATTTTATCACCAACAACACCAAGTAGAGGTTATGGCCTTGGAATACATTTTTCTGGTAGTAACAAACTAGGTCAAGACTTTTAGAAAATATACATAAAAGTTTGTGGAGCATGTTACTTTCACAAGCATCTTCAGAGAAATTAAATTAAGTGTCTGAAAATCTAGACCGTGCACACTTATCCATCTACCCATTCATCCATTTCTGTATTTTATCATCACTTTCTTGGCGATACATTCATTTGATAGTACTTTATAAGTGCTGAGAGCATGGGCTCTGAGAATATGACCATTTATTAGCATTTTTCTTTCCCAACAGCCATCAGAAACTGATACTCTCTCATTCCTGTCTCATCACTGCTGTATCCAGATTTCTTGCTTCTACCACCTGGAATATTCAGAGTCCTCCCACCACTCTGCAGCCATCCCTATAGCCCATTGGCATTGGACTTCCAGACTCTGTTGTCGCACCACCTGATTTCATTGGCACCATCAATCTAGTGAAAACTATGTTGTGATCTCTTTCCATAGCATTGTGCAAAATTTCACTCATATCGTCCCTGTCTTCCCTTAGTTTACTTGGTTATTAGTTACAAGCAGCCATGTGGGCATACTCTCACCCTCTATTATCACTGCTTTCCAGAGAATCCAAAACATTGCTTCTACTTCTTTGCCAACCCTCTGGCCACCCATGCTTTACCACTCCATTCAGAAAACTAAACACTAAGGCTTGGATGCTTATGTCGGTAATTCCTCAATTTAACTCTTGTCCAGGACAAATGTATTCAAATGTGATTGTTGTCTTCAGCCATGCCAGAGCCATCTTATAATTTGCTACCTATGCCTTTAACATTCTCCCTATCCATATTATTTTACTATCATACATAGCTGTATTTATTTCACAACACTTCCATTGTTCATATCACATAATCTTCAAAGCGACGCTATGTGGTATAAACTGTTCTTACCTTTTGAAAATGAGCAAACAAAGTCAGACTGGTTAAGTATTTTGACAGATCACATAGTTAATAAATGTTCAAACCAAGATTAGAATCTTAGTCTATTTTTATACATTAAAATTCTAACCATTATGTCTATTAACTTGTTTCATGTAATTGTTCAGCATTTGTTTGCAGTACTTATTTTCTTTGTATCATATTTAATAGAACAAAATGTTAACATTCTTTGTAAAAACTAAAGCTATACCAGGTCTCAAGGAAAATATGTAGGAAAAGCATTGTGCCCTTCAGCAGGTAGATATTTCTTAGAACTTTTTCATAGATTCCTCTTAGATACTTTGTTAGGTATTTAATCAGGTATGTCTCCAAAAGACAATTTTAAGTGAATAAAAAGCCAATTTGTAGACTAGGAGAAACTATCACACATGTGACTAATAAGAATGTGTATGCAAATAATATTACAAGAACTTACAATAATCAATAATAAGACAAGTGACAAAATAAAAATGGACAAAAGATTTCAACACATTTCAGCAAAAAAGTACATAACATAACACAAAAAGATGCTCAAAATCATTACGTATTAGTAAAATATAAATGAAACCCCAATGAGATACCATTATATACATATGAAGACAGTTAAATTAACATGACACATCACCCTAAATGTTGGCTCACAGGTGCCACAACTGGGACTCATGTGCAGATTTATTTGGAATGGCCCGAAGTAGAAACAAACCAAAATTCCATCAATAAATGACAGGCAATAAAGCATGACATGGCCACACATAGACTATTACTCAGCAATGAAAAGGAAATGAATTACAAAATATAAAAAACAGCATTGCAACTCAATATAATTATGCTGAGTATAGGAAGATTTAAAAAAGAGGCCACATTGCATGAGTTCACTCTCTACATTCTAGGAAATGGAAACTAGTCTATGGCAACAGAAGGCTGACCAGTGGCCGCCTGAGAATAGACGGGGGAAGTGCTGAGAGAGAGGTTGCAAAGGAGAGGGAGAAGGGTGTTGTTTTTCTAGACTGTCATGGCATGTATCTTAAACCTTATCAACTTTAAGTCAGGCCTGTAATCCCAGCACTTGGGAGGCTGAGGCAGGAGGATTGTTGTGAGTTCAAGACCAGCTTGAGCTACAAAGTGAGCTTAAGCTTAAGGCCATCCTGAACTGCATAGTGAGACCCTGTCTTAAAAAGACATTAAAAATAAAAAAACCTTATCAACTTTAAATTTACAGATTTTACTGTGTGTTGGTTACCTTGTGCTTTGATGGAGCTATTAAAGTTTGGCATACTAACATTTTATAAAGAGAAACAGTTGTGATTCTTTGTTTTGAACAAATGATTATTTTTGTTCATGAAACAATGCCTCATTTATTATTTAAGGAAAACAAAACAAAAACCCTTACCAATTAGAAGGCACTCAACACTTTCTAGCTGAACTCAAGCTTCCACCCTCTCTCCAAGGTGCATCCCATGGTACTTGCAGCAGTTTGTGTGAACTAAGTGTGAAGAGAATGGGTCTCAGATCTGTGTGTTAGGTCTGTATGGCATCATTTAGTTTCTCAGTAGTCTTGGACTCTACTGCACCAGCTGTGGCTTCATTGAGTCTGCGGACTTACAGTACTGCCTGTCACCTCCCTTTGGACTTCTTCTCTAGCCTTGGTCTCTTCTGTACTGCCACCTGTCTGTGTCTCTCTCTCCTACGTCATTGGGTGGAAACCTCTGGAGCAAGCTGCTGGGCATCACTAGCTCAGGCGCTCTGTGACACCCCTCTCTGTCTTTCCTGCGTCACGTTGGATGCAGCTCTACTCTGAATGCAGAACTACTTTAACAGCTCACCAGCTTTTCTGTATCTGCCTGAGAAAGTAGGATGCTGGAGGTGGCTTGACAGTCCTCTGTGTTGTTCAGGGTGTTTCCATTACCACTGTGCCATTTTCATTACAGAGCCAGGATGAGGTGGAGCTGGCATACCCAGGCCCAAGGTGCAAGGCATTCTCTTCTCTGGCTTGCAAAGTTGAGTCTCTGAGGGTTTTCTACACAGGCACTGCCTGTCCTGCCATATCCAGGCCCACTTGGTGATTTGGCTAAAGCCTATACCAGGGAGTTGGGTGAGAGAGAACAAGGCTCAGGCTTTGAGCTTTGGATCCTGTATGCTTTCCCCTTCTAACTTCTATTTTTTCCATGCTTGGCTTTTTCTTTTTCTTTTTTTTTTATTTAAGAATCTCTCTTTCCTCTCACCCTAGCAGCATCTCCACTAGTTCCTGAGACAAGTACGTGGCCCCTTATCATCATGCTGTTGGTTTTCTGTCTCAGAGACTAATGTAAACGCTTAATTCACAGCTCTCAAGGTTTTATCAGGCTGGGAAGATAGCAGCAGTCTAAGTGCCTGCCTATACTGTGTATAAACACCATTCCTTCTCTGTACATTCCTCCCTTGATGGGCATATAGGCCACTTCCAAGATTTTGCTGTTGTGAATTGTGCTGCAGTAAACACAAGTGTACTCCACCAAGAAACTGCTACAACTGAAATGAAAATTCAGTAGCATAGCAGGATACAAAATCAACACTCAAAAGTCAATAGCATTCCTCTACACAGATAACAAGCACACTGAAAGGGAAACAATAGAAACAATATCTTTTGCAATAGCACTGCGGAAAATGAAATACCTTGGGATTCACTTAACCAAGGAAGTCAAAGATCTTTTCACAGAAAATTACAACACCCTAAGAAAAGAGATTATAGAGGACTACAGAAAGTGGAAAGATATTCCATGCTCCTGAATAGGAAGAACCAACATCGTGAAGATGGCCATACTCCCAAAAATTGCTGTATAGATTTAATGCAATCCCTATCAAACTGCCAACATACCTCCCAGACACAGAGAAATCATTCCTAAAATTTTTTTGGAACCACAAAAGACCTAGAATAGCAAAGGCAATCTTGGTCAATAAAGACAAGGCAGGAAACATCACAATTCCTGACTTGAAATTATACTACAAAGCCACTGTGATAAAATCAGCATGTATTGGCAATGAAATAGACTTGAGGATCAATGGAATAGATTAGAAGACCCAGAGGCATCTACAATCACACTCAGCCATCTGATCTTCGACAAAGGGGCCAAACAAGCTTACTGAAAGAAAGATAGCCTCTTTAACAAGTGGTGCTGGAAAACCTGGCTTCCTACATGCCAAAAACTAAAACTTGACCCAGCTCTATCACCAGGCACTAAGTTAAAGTCAAAATGGATTAAAGATCTAAACATTAAAACAGAAACACTATCTCCTGGAAGAGAAAGTAGGAGGATCTTTTGAAGACATAGGGGTAGGTAATGAGTTCATGAACAAGCATATATTCGCACGGGAAGCACCTGAAAGAATCAACAGCCTGGGATCAACTCTTCTTAAGGAGCTTCTGCATGTCAAAAGAAATTGTCAACAGAGTGAAAAGACAACCCATAAATTCTGAAAAAATCCTAACTAATAAGCAATCAGACAGAGGTTTACTGTCTAGAATATATAAAGAACTAAGATGTAACAGGGTCCTCAAATTTAAAGACCCAATTCAGAAATGGGCATCTGAGATGAATACATACTTCTCAGAGGACGAAATTAAAGAAGTGAATAAATATATGAAAAACTGCTCCACATCGCTAGCCATCCATGAAATGCAAATAAAAACAACACTGAGATACCATCTCATTCCAGAAAGAATGGCTATCATAAGGAAATCAACCAACAACAAATGTTGGAGAGGTTGTGGGGAAAAGGGAACACTTCTCCACTGCTGGTGGGAATGTAGACTGGTACAACCATTGTGGAGGTCAGTGTGGAGACTCCTCAAAAGAGTAGGACTAGAAATCCCATTCAAGCCAGCTATTCCCTGTACTGGGCATTTTCCTAGAGGAACTGAAAACGTTGTATCATAGTGATATATGTGTACCTATTTTTATAGCAGCACAATTTATAATAGCAAAACCTTGGAAACATGTTCATCACATGAGGAATGGTTGAAAAAGATGTGGTACTTCTATATAATGGAGTATTACTCAGCTATTAAGAATGATAAGCTTGAAACATTTATACTGAAGTGGATGCCACTTGAACATATACTCATAAGTGAAATAAACCAGACACACCTGTGTAAATATTGTATTGTCTCCCTAGTATAAGAAGTGAAAAGAAGAAATACAAATGGAATTGTACAACAACAACTAAAAACAATTGAGTCAGATAAGGCAAATTGAATGGCATATGCTGCAGGATACTAATGAGCTTTTCTTCTGAATGGTTAACAACCTAAGTTCACAGATCAAAATTGGAGAAATAGAAGAGCCACAAGGCCAGCCAATATTTTGGCCCTAGCCTTTCAAGGTCAGCAAAGACTCAGGACATAGGAGAACCTGTATTGCAGCATCATGAAACTCAGTTGAGCTCCAAATTTTCTGAACAAGGAGATTGTGGAGCCACAGAGGAAAGAGATCGAAATTCTATAGTGTGCCTGGGGAGAGTCACATGGAGAGAAAACTTTCTCTCAGGCTCTCACAGAGAGAAAACTGGTCAAGCATTGGCCGTGATTCATCCACATGGACGACACAGACAAAGGATCTACAGAATAAGGTACAGGACTACAAGATAAACCCTGAGGGGACTTCACTGACCTCATAAGAAACAAAAAGTACATGTGTTGGTATATAGGTCTAGCTCTATCCAGGTCTTAACCATCCAGCATAAAAATATAAAAATGAGGTATACACCACGGGGCCATAATAATAAGTTGAGCTGTAAATGGCTATCGTCGACAACTTCTTCAGATAACTCACTATTGTTGTGGAATGCTGGACTGTGTTGTCGAGTTCAGGCACCCAAATTAGTTGAATGACAATGGAGTGCCCATCTTTGACAGAGGTAGACAAAGGAAGGGGTATAGAAAGGAAGAATCATGATGTGTGTATATGGACAGTACAGTTGGGATAGATAATGCTGTGCTTCTACATAATTCTATGAGAGCCAAGATTTGCACTAATGGTGGTTGGACAGGATATTATGTTGGCTTCTAGTACTATGGACAACTACTAGGAAAATAACAAGGTAGAAAGTATGAATTATTGAATCTTTGATGTAGTTCAGGTATAAAAAATAAGATATGCAAACAGCTACACTCTTAATTTATTGATAAGAGACATATGCTATAATAATGTCTGTAAGTATAATATCATGTATGCACCTTCTATGATACCAAAACATTATGAAAACAGTTTGCAACGTATTAATTTATCAAATCCATCTTGTCAAGGTACCTTAAAACTGTCTCATTGATATTTGTATTTCAATAAAATAAAAATTAAAAAAAAA
>PVKA01048586.1:0-13707 GCA_004027165.1 Ctenomys sociabilis
GATTGCATTTTTCCCCTTCTCTTTGTCATTTTGTATAGCACTGATCTTTGACCTTTGGTGTAGAGCTTTGGTGCAGCTATAACCTTAGCTTGTTATGAGATTCGGGTGCCAGTCTATTAAGTTTGAGATTTTCCAGGTATGCCTATCCTGGGTCCAGCTGTTGTGTTCAGTTCCTTTTTTGCTGCAGCTCCTTTGGTTCCACTATGTTGGTTCCCGGGGTCAGCCCTCCTGTGTCAGACAGGGCCTTCCCCAGGTGGGTGGGCCTGGATTTTGTTGGGTTTTCTGGGCTCACAAAAGGATAGTGGATGATCTTATTCACTGAGTAGGCTGTACTGAGCCGGCCAGCTTGTGCTGGGTCCGGGTCTACAGGCCGTAACCCGAGAAGGCCTGGAAAGGTCCCTCTGGTGCAGTGGGCCTGGAGCCCTCACTCATAGGCCAGGCTGTGCTGGGTTTCGGTCCATAGCGTGGGACCGTGGATTGCTGAGAAATGTCCCTCCGGTGTGGCAGGCTTGGAGTTCTCACTCCAGGCCGACCTGCACTGGGTCTGGGTCTGTGGGGTGGGACCAGTAATCACCTGGAAGTGTTTCTCTGGCACAGTGTGCCTGGAGCTGTCACCGGGCCACGTGAGGTGACGGGCAGCTTAATCCCTGGGAAATGTATCTCAGGCACGACGGGCCTGAGGTTCTACACTCACTGACCTTTGATGCCCAGAGAATCGTGGAAATTCCCACTCAATCAGTGGGCTTTAGGTCTGGGGATCCGAGGAGGTGTTGGTGAGTGGGTCCTGAGGTTTCAGGCCAGTCACTGGCTTGGAGGGGTTGGGGACAGGGATCCGCGTAGCACACGTGGGAGGGAGCCAAATGCTCTCCCTCAGACTCACCACACTATCTCTCACTGATCTGGGAAGCCTGGTGAGTCCTGTAAATTCGCTCTCACTGGGCGAGCTTGGCACGGGAACCAGGAGGCCGCTGGAGTCAGCCACTGTCTCAGGCTGGTCTCTGGCTGGGTGGGTGTGGACAGGATGGAGGAGGATGGCGGAGTCGGCCGCACTGTCTCTGGCTGGTCTCTGGGGCTGGGCGGGGGCGGGCCGGATGGAGGAGGATGGCGGAGTCCTATTATTTTCTTCAGTGAAATTCTGCATCATTTCTAATGCTGTTTGTTTTTTTAACTTTTTTATTCTTTTTAAAAAATAAAAAGAAAAGAAAGCATTTTATCTCTGCTCTTTGAATTATATACCTGTTGAACCTGATGTATACATGAAGACATATTAATAATTTATATATTGAAACAAATCAGGATATCTGACTTTATATCAAACATCATCATACATTATACACATCCATCTGCACCTGTATGTGTTCACACATAATTATATAGATTTTATATATTAATTATATAAAACATTTGAAGAAGGATGAAACAAACAAAATAGTGAATAAAATAGCTTCGTGTGATTAGAGAAAGTCATGCTTTAGACAGTGTCAAACTCTTACCTTCATTTTTTGTTATCATTTTTTAAACAGTGTCATGATATAGTCTAAGATACTGTTGAATTTAGTATGTAGTCCATATTAGCTTCATCATGTAGGCCAGCCCTCATCTTGTCACAAACATGCTGCCTTTGCCTCCTAAATTTTGAGATTATAGGCATACACCAACCCCACCAAGATACATTTCTTCAATATGACTCATTGTGAAACAGAACTTGAAGTAATTTTGTCTGTCTAGAATGTATTCTTATGAAAAATAACCTCAACTTCTATGAAGAGCAGGTTGGAGCACTTAATGGCTCTTGAGACCTAGGTTTGAAACTGGGAAAATATCACTTCCATTCTTTATTTTTTTTTTCTAGATATGTAACTATTACCTTTTGTGTGCTGCCAATGCTCAGTGAGCATGGCAGTGCAACAGATATTTGTAAACAATCTTCCTAACACTTTGCATATATGCATCAGTCTCTAGCTTCACTGTAAGTGACTTACTACCTGCTTTCAATAGTGTGTCCAGAATTGTTAAACTTTTTGTCAGATATGAAGAAATTCATAGAGATCATAATATTTCAGTAAATATGTACCGAATCCATAAATCTGAGATGAGAAAATCATGTAAATTACGTATAGAGCAAAGGTAAATAGTTTTTCGTGCTTATAGTTAAACACAGAAATGTTCAATTGATTAAAATCACTATAATTTTATTCACAACCTTAGCATATAATGGGTATTGTTTTCTATTCTAGTTAGAATTAGGAAATGAGTAACCATTCCTGTTACAGAAAAAATAACAAAATTGATCATCATAAAAGTGTTCTCTCAATTATGTTTTGCTAGAGAGATATAGTTGTGCACCTACACAGTTTGCATGGCAGCTCAGCAGAGGTGTGATTCTTCAATCACATATGAACCCTCTGAAGCAGCCTGCAGATGTCTGGAGGAGTTGATTTTCCTTCATTAAGGAACAAACTGACCTTGAACAATGCTGTCAGCTGGGAAAGTAATGATCCTATTTATTTTTGAAACTATTTATTTGGAACAAAAATTCTATGGAGTAATGGAGAAAAACACAACAAAAATGTTCAAAATCGATAATAGTTGATTTTACAAATACAGTGTATGACTTACATATCATAAGCATTGTTTCAGGAAAGTCTTTCATGTTTTGATTATTTCACAAGGTTTCCAGGGCAAAATTATATAACAGTGGAGAGCCATTGATCTTCTGACACAACTGTGGCTAAAGTTACCTTTGATTTGTACATTCCCTTCCTTTTTCATTAAGTTTCCTACTTTTGTTTTTCCATAGCAATTACAGGATGTTCTATTTATGCTCACTTTTTCTGCCATAAATCTTTCAGCTATGATGTTCATGAACTAGGTTGCATATACTATTATCTTGACCATGTTCTCAATGCTTGAGTTTTGTCCATGAAGATTTTAATCTCATAGCACTGAATCATATGTTCATAACTCTATAGATGCTCAGGAGACCATATTGTTTCATTATGATGCACATAGTTCCTTATCTGCAACATCTGAGACTTGATGTTAGATGACATTATAGATCATATAGAACTAGGAATTTGGATTGAGAGTTTGAATTCTTGCTATTTTCAAGTATTCTGGTGCAGAAAAAAGGAATCAGTGGGTTGTTATCCTTTCAAGGAAGATTCAGATCTCAAAATTTAATTAGTTGTCAATTGGTACTTCATTGAGACAATCAGACACGATCCTCACAATTTGAGCTACAAGATCTTGAGTGAAATAAGCTTCTTTTTTGGAATTAGAAGCTATATAAAAATTCAAATGTGCTCAAAAAATAGATTGGAGTTCACCCCTGTGCAAAAAGAAATCAAGATTTACTATGTGAATAATTCTTGTTTGGTATAAATTTAAAACAGTACTGATTATATTCCAGATTGCATCTTCACCACATGTGCCATGAAAATGTGGTTCAATAATGTGCATGTACATCTCAAGTGAGCCCCTAGAGAAAGCCAAATAAAAAAGTTATACACAGAATTCTCATAAGAGTCGAATGGACCTTGTATATTTGCACTGAGGAATAAGTCCAAAATGAAGACCACATAAGTAGAAGGTATAAGTAGGATTCACAAGACAAAAGTGCTTGAGTGACCCTTGTATGTGTAGGCATGAAATCAGTCCCTAGGCAAGGTCAAATGAAAAAAAGCGTTTTGCTGAATTCCTAAGAAGAACATACAGAAAGTGAGCAGCTTATGGTCCTTCAAAGCACTCTTGACTGAAGAAGGCGTGTGGGAAAGGGAATCTACTCCTGAATTCCTACAGTTAAGGTGTGAAGAGACCTGTGTGTTTGCCCTCACACACTGGATTCAAGAAAAAGTAAGCAAATAAATGTAATTTCATTTTGGCTTACTAAGAGGAATTTGGAGAAGGCAATGACATGTGTGCTCTTGATTAAAGGTCCTGAATTCTTGCTATACTGCACTGCAATTTTGAAGTATTCTGGTGCAGCAAAAAAGAATCAGTAGGTTGTTATCCTGTCAAAGAAGATTCAGATCTCAAAATATCTCTATGAGTTGTCAATTGGTACTTGAAACTGAAGTTTTGTCTTGTTTTGATTTGGTTTTGCAGAACCGGGGAGTGAACTCAGGCCCTTGCACTTTCCAGGCAAGCATTTATTCTACTAAGCTACTTCCCAGGCCCTTAAAGACCCTAAGAGAAGGCCAAGTAAAAATGGTTTTACCTTAGATTCCTAAATAGTAAAGATGGGAGGTGTACAATTATTTTGCATTCAAAGCTTCAGCCCAAGACAAAATAAACTGAAATTGACTTCTAAACTTGGCTGTAGAGAGGACAAGATAGTAAGGGAGCTGAATATTTGTATTCAGGAAGCCCAAAGAGCAAACCAAGTGAAATAAGCCCACTGAGGAATTTCAAAAAATATCATAAGTAGTTTTGCACTGGGAAACTCATGGAAGTAGCCTTAAAAGAAGGTCACTGGTAAGGGAGTTTGACACAGAATTTCTAAATGGAAAGAGAAGGAAGAGCTTGCATGTATATTCTCTGGGAAAAATAACATGAAAAGTCTAAGAGGCTGATCTGTAGCTGGGATTCTTAGTAAGTTAGGATGGAAAATGTCCCATATGTGTGAACACAGGTAATCAGCTCCAAAAGGTCTGGTGAAAGGGAGACCTAAAATAAACAAATAGTGGGAGGAGGGAACTTCACTGTAGTAGCTTTCAGACACACCTGTTTTCAACTGAAGAGAATTTATCCTAATGCTCTATAGAAAGATGACATCCAAAATAAACTTGTTCTTTCAAGATCAAGTTTCCTCTCTACAAATGATTGAGATTCTGAGAATTTTAGTTAGAATTATAAGCAGGAGACTAGACTGCTGTACTTTCTCCCCAGCCCCTTAATTACAATTACATGCAGAAAAAAATATTTAGACCACTGTCCTCAACAAGTCTCTTGTTTTCCATCATTTGCTATCTTAGTGAGGGATTACTCTACAATTAAGTATTCAGGCTTATTTAAGTCTTTGTTCAAATTTTTAAGATTAGTATCTGATCACCTTTTAAAGTTCCTGTTGCTTTGAAATTTATATATGTATATATATATTAAACTTTACTTGTGTGTTTTTATTGTATTTCCAGTAAGACTCCTCAATTTCAAAGCTGACAGCCTAAGTTTATATCTCAGCTTCTCTAAGTGTATGGGATTTGGAAATTTTTAATTTGAATGTTATTAAGCCCCTATTGGTAAAATGAATACAGAAATGTAGCCTCCTTTATAGGGTTCTTCTGATAATTAAAACTAAAATGGATGTAAAGGACACCAGTGAATTACAAATGTTAAGTAAATGCTTGTACGAATGATGATGAGGAAGAATATTATGATGATGATAATGATTGCAATGGTTACTCTATGAGGAGGCTGAGGGAAGATTATGAAAGGCTTGGGAGTTCGGACTCAGATGTAATACACAGATATTGGAGATAAAAGCATTGAAACTCTCCCTGACATTTCCAGTCCAGCAGAAAATAGTATCATGCACAAATAGTGATGTATCAGAGAAATGGTATCAGGGCCAATGAATGCTGAGTGTTGTTACTTCTCAAGAACCATTGTTTAATATAGATAATTCTCATTGCTGGGTATGGGGCAGTATGCTTGTCATCCCTTAGGAGAGATGGCATTTTGGATGGCCATGAGCTTGATGCCAGCCTGAGAAAGCAGTGAGTTCAAGGACAACCTGCATTATAGTGAGATGCTGTCTCAAAACAAAATATAATTCTCAAGCAACAATGTGGAACCTTGCGTTTTCAAAATCAACCCTCATTGGATCTGACTGCACATAATTTCAGCTGAGTTCATCACAGAAAGCTATATAATTCATATATATATATATATATATATATATATATATATATATGAAAAAAACTAATAAAAATTTGCAGCTCACAAAACGGTTGCATAACTGGAGTCTTCATATTATGTAAATAATTATTTTCTGTCACTCTTGGCTCTCTCATCTGAAAGGATAACAATTTTGTAGTAATACATCCCTTTGAAAATAAAGGGCCTACAGTGGTTAGTATCTTCAATTGTTGGTGGAAATGTTTCAGCCTTTTTAGTTGTTGGAAAAAAAAAATAGATCATTTTCAAAGGACTTCAGCCATTTAACTTTTACTTAATAGGTTTCTATCTAACTTATTTGGTCCTTAAATCTCTGAACAGTCCTCTCCTCTGCCTGAACATGTATTGATGATTCTCAGCCTTTATCTCTGTGTCCAAATAGCCTTCTGACTAACCTCATTACTTCCCATCTAGTCTCCTGATTACAGATTCATAAAAGCTCCACTTTGGTCACTATTCCAGTTTCCTGTTACCCTTATGTTGAGCTTTAACTCTGCCCTTTCTTCCAGTCTCCTACTGAGAAACTGTAAACATCCCACTTAGCAAATCACTCTGCTTCTGTTTGTTTTATTATTTTAAGTAATAAAAGTAAATACTGTGAAGTACAAAAAACTCTTCTTGAAACAAACAGGAAAAACTTTCATAACAAGATAATTAGATACAATAATGTTTAAAATACTGTATATCTTGATAATAAAAGAATAGTGATTTCTATTCCTCCTACAATGTCTTTAGTAACTAAAGTTCTTTGTTACAATCATTAGAATGTTACAGTGTTACAACGGATAGCTCAGAGTATATAATACTCTTTTATTTTCTACAGTGAAATAGAGGGAGAAAGCAAGAATTTCTACAGTGTATTTACTGGCATCTATATATATCAGGCACCATTGCTTGTTGCTGTTTAACTCACTTGAGGCTGCTAAGAGCAACTAAAAAGATGATATAAAACACACTCTATTGAGCCACAGATAATGTACATTTGCAAAACCAAGTCTCAAGAGGTTGAGACTGAAACAGCATAATTTTGAGGCCATCCTGCCCAATTTAATGAGATGCTATCTTAAAGTAAAAATTGAAACATGCTATGAATGTAGTTCAGTGGCAGAGCATTCCTGGGTTCAATTCCCAGTACTAAAATACTAAAACAAAAGATACCTTATTGAAAGATTATATATAACCTACCACCCACACACAAACTCTCTCTCCCTCTCCTTAAATGAGATCAATATCTAAGTAAACATTTGCCATTTGATTTTATTGAGTAAGTCAACATCTCTGAAAGATAATTCTAACACCTCTTTTTAAGAAAATAATAATGATGAAAAAACACGTTTCATAGAGCAATAAAAAGTGGTGCTACATTAGTAGGTCACTCCTATATATTTTACCTTAATTATTCTGACTTCCACATAACCACACTTAACATGTTTATTTTCAACTGAAGAAAGAATGAAATAAAATTGCCTGCATTAACGTTTTTATAGTAACTCTCTAGGATTTTTGTTTTTGATATTTTTAGAACACTGAGTTAAGTGAGTTTCATAATTGGAACAGAGGAACTCAAGCTGTCTCATATCCGCTTGGCCATACGACCAAGATGACCCCATTCTTGTGGTGATGCTTTCTGAATTGAGTCCAGCCTTTTGCCAAGCCATGTGCAAAACCCTGAGAACAGTTTGCCCCACTCACATTTCTTATTACAGTTGGGTCACTGCGACTATAGCAGCTGGTGAAAATGCAGTTTTTCTCACTTATTAAAATGAACAAGTCCTGAAACATGATTTTAGATTGCACCTCTGGCTTACAGTGCAATGCCTTTCTATTGTGACTTAATTTCCACTTGGATAGAATATAAAGTATGATGTTTTTTACAATCTTCACTACTAAACATTATTTTTTCCTTATTTCAGAAGGAAGGAAAGATATTTCCCATGCTGAGACGGACCAGAGAGAACAAGTGACCCCACCACACTTGTATCCACCAGCAGAGCTCTCTATTACTTTCAAACACGTATCTGACAAAGCATTCCAATTCTTGGTTCTGATAAAATGAAAGCTGAGCAGGATATGGGAGAAACAAGTTACTGAAAAGATGTTTTATAAAATGAGTCAATTGACAGTGGGAATTGTTCTACCACCCAGAACTAAAAGAAGAGGTCAAAAAGTTTAGGAAGGTAGCTGTCTTCTTGTTCTTTGATCATCCCTAGTTAATGATTTTTTTAACTGACTATGATGAATTTACCCCGTGGTGAGTGCAAAGCCAACACCACAAGCAGGAGATAAAAAATTATGAAGAAAAGTTTATTATTTGCAACAAGGTACACACTGGAGATAATTCTATAAGAATGTCTCCTAGGACAAAAAAAAAAAAAAAAAAAGCAGGAGGCTTCTATACAAGAAAACCTCACAAATTTATCTAAGAAAGGCTTGTCATCACCTGTAGACACAGGCATATTCCTTATCACCTTCAGTTTGAGGTCATGTTTGAATGTTCAAAAGTGACAGGCATGGTAGAGAATTTAGGATTATAAATTATAACGAGCAAATTTTGCTTCAGGTCACCTAAAAAGATTGAAACAGAGTGACTCACTGAATCTAACTACTTCTTTGTTAATTTCTCTACAGGGCCTAATGGGAAACATACAAACAAAAGCAAAACAGCTTTGAAAAAGTGTTAACAGTGATATAAAAGGCACACCTACTTCCATCTACTTCCCCTATAACATTACAGTGATTTTTCCCTAACAGTACCTTTTAGCAGCTCACAGGATTTCATTGTTTCCCACTAATCTGACTGCATCCATCTTTTACTATCAGTTATTTCTTTATTATTTGATTCACCTGCTCAAAGATGTTTGCACAGATTGGTTTGGCATTTGACTTGATGCTCTGCTTTTTCTCTGAACTCTCTCTTAGTTACAGTCTTGTCACTGAAACACAATATTAGATGGCCACAACTTAAGTAAAAAAGGTTTATTTTTATTTTCACTTTCAGTTTGCAGAGGTTTCTGTTCATAGCAGGCTGGCTCCAAGGAAGCCGGTCATGGTGGAGGGGCATAGCAGAGAATTGCTCATGTGATAGCAGGCAGGAAATAGAGACAGAAATCAAGGGAATAGTGAGGGAGGGACACATGTGTTTCCAGGTCACTCCCCCCAGTAATCCTCTGCTTTAGCCATAAACTCATCTGTGAGATAATGCATAGATGAGTCTCGCACGCCACGATCCAATCACCTCTCCAAAGCCCCAATTATGATTTCATTAGGATCTCAGGGAACATTTTAATATAAACTATAACAACCACACGCATACACTTGGTAGTTGACTACTGCCATACTTCTAGCCATTTTTTTACATGTGCATCTGAGCAGAAGTTCCAGCTTTCACGTCTGTCTGCCTCACACTGAGTTAGGCCTTCATATCTCACCTTACACCATTCCAGATAGTCTCAAGGCATCTCAACTGCACTTGTTATTCTAATTTTTAAAATCCTTTTGTCTCATTCTACACTGTTCTGCCCAATCTCCAAGCATATATTTATAAAAAAATTATAAAAAGAGTAAAACAAGTCAAAGAATATAAACATATACCCTTGGAGTATAACTTGTGATGCTTAATTTTACATGGAAATTTGAATTTTCCATACTAGAGCTGGATAAAATTTCCCCTGTGTCTAAGGGATCAATGCATGGCAAATGGTCTTCCCCAATGAGAGTTTGAATCAGCCAATCCACAGAGGGTCTGCATAGAACAAAACGGGCAGAAGAAGCTTGAACTATACTCCTTCTCCCTGACTGCTGAGCTAGAGCATAGTTCTTCTGCCATTCATGTTTCTTGTTCTCATGTCTTCGTATGCACATTGGCTCTCAAGCTCTAGTCGTCTGCACTACAGCATTGGCTTTTCAGGAGCTCCATTATGCAGACAGAAAGCCTAAGACTTCTTAGTTTCTATTATCACATGAGTCAATATTAAATCCATTATAATTAATCTCTGTTCTTTTCCCCTCCCATTCTCCCTCTCCCTCTCTCTAGATGGATGTATAGATAGATAGATGGATGGATAGACAGATAGATAGATTATAGATAAATAGATGATAAATAAATAGACAATTAATTAGAATGTTGATTAAATGCATATATTTTAAAACTTACCAATTTTAGAGGAAACCAAGAACAACCTGCTAAATAACAAATTGCTAAGTTTGTCAAAGATTAGCAAAACTACTTTTAGTCATAGAAACTATATGTATTTGGGATCAATAAGAAATTTATAAAAATTAGGCACATTTATTAGGAGTGATATCAGTGAAATATATATATTTATGTTTTTAATCAATCTCTCTTTTTTGTGTTTTTCTTTGGAAACAAAGTTTAAAAGGCAAAAATAGAATAATTTCTTCAAAAACTTGTAGGAAGGAAATTACATAATTGTAGACATACATAGAAATCCTTCCCCAAATTTCAGGCATTTTCTTTCAAAAGTTACACAGATGTAAGTTATAAATACATCAAAGCATGGTTAAGATAAAATGTTAATCACAGCTCCTTAATGGGAGAAACTGTAGCTGCTAACATATCATTTATTTGCGGGGATAATTTTATAGATAGGCCTATCAAGGTCTTAAAATATATTTCTTGCTATAGAAAAATTCTAGGTGCAGATGGACAACACATTTTGCACACCAAGCTATTTGAAACTTAAAAATGCTTAAAGAATTAATTATTTTAATATTTTCTCAGTTTTCTGGATTGACTGGTGCTTAGTTATTGTCCTTGTTTCACTTGAGACACTTCACACTACTACAATGACTTGGTGAGTAGAACTCATAAGATGTTTCACACACAGTTCTGTCTCCTTGTGAATACGTGAAATGTTTGGCTCAGGTCATAGATAAAGATGAATAATGCTATTTCGCTCATATATTCTGGAAAAAATAAGAATATACCTCTTTTAATGCATTTGTATTCAAAAAAGTAAGTAAGAAAGTATTTTCTTTCTTTCATTCAACTTTATCAAGAAATAGGGGGTTTCTCTGAGGTCAAGCTGTTCTACCAGCTACAATTTGTATTTTTATTCCAAGGAGATATACATTTTGTGTATCTGGTTGTTGTGGAACAGAATTTTGTCTCTTGCAAAAAGTGAATTTCGCTTCAATTCTGCATCATTGCAAGGAAAGCCAGAGCTACTGCTTATTGTATTTGATATATGAAACTTCACATTATTTAAAAGAAATGGCTTTTTCTTTTAGACTTTTTATTAGATATAAGAACTGCACCAAAATTTTCCAGGAGGTATTGTATTCATTATACATTTCCCTAGGGGTGTTGAAAACAAGTCACAATGAATAAATCAAATGATACACTCTGAGGAAAGTCTGTTGGGACACAATTTTCCATGGGTCTGTCATGTTTCTGCACAGCCTATGAGCAAAGTCTCTGAATTCCTTTGTTCTAGGTTTTCTTTATAAGAATGTTTGCATAATGAATAGCCTTGAGAGACAAAGCTAATATCACTTGTCAAACAAAGAGCAGATTCAAAAGGTTTACCCACTGTGAAAGGATCCATACGTGCCAATTCTGTTATCTCTGTGAAACTTGAGGTAGTAGCAATAAATTCAACGATCATGTAGCAATACATTTGATTGGTTTGCAAGTAGGAAAGATTCTGAATCTTTCACAGTTCTGGATAGAGTCTATGTAGGAACTTCCATACTCTTTACAAATCTAAATGTGCTAGTTTCCATTCTAGTGTCCTTTGTAGTGTAACCCTGATTGTTAATCAAGAACTCGAGAGCTACAAATAATGTATAATTCTATCACATTTTTAGTTATGACAAATATTTAACTGCTTTTTTACTTGAAAGAAATAATAAAGCTGAGATTAAAAGATGTTATAGGTTAAATAGCAAATTTCCTTTAAACACATAAATTATTCCAGGTTTAGATTATATTGTGTTCATATTGTCATCTAGAGTAATTCAAAGACACAAATGGCAAAATTAATAGGAAAAGAGTATGTTCCATTTAAGTGGATATTTTTGCATTTTAAAGACATAGCCAGTAAACAAGTAAGAAAGTTTTAAAGTTAGAATGTAAATGGAGAGAATAAAAGTTCAAATACTGAGGTAACACAATTTACCACTACAGTAAATCAAAATGCAAGAAGGATTATAATGTGAGACACGTGAATCCATTGTACATTGCTATATAACCCCAAATCAGGCATATGTCCAATGAAGTAAATACCTAGGTGTTTTGAGTGTAATTCTGTGTGTGTGTGTGTGTGTATATACTGTGTGTGTGTATGTGTAGTGTGTGTGTGTGTGTGTGTGTGTGTGTGTGTGCAAAACTGTTGGCACCATACACTGGTCATTGGTTTTGAAGATACATTTTTATATATTTAGGACAGGATCGACAGGATCCATTACACAGATCGGACTTGTAGTGATTCTCCTGTTTTCAGCCTTCAAAGTGCTGGGATTACAGGTACATACCACCATCCCCAGTTTTAATCGCCATCTCAGGGTGCTCTACAGGCAGGGCTGGCATAACATGTGGTGCTGTGGATTGAACCCTGGTGTCTGTGTCTGCCTAAGTAGGTGCTTTAATCCACTGAGCTATGTGGCCATCCCTGAGGATACAAGTTAGAATATGTTCGAGATTTACAATACATTTTCACTTACTGACATCATAAAATGAATCATTAGTTTAACTAGCCAATTTCTAGTTGCAAGACACATATTAAGATAGGAATATCTCATTGTTAGATGAGTTTCTCTCACTCTTTATTGCAAGGCAGAATTTTGAAATGTGTATGTGTGGATACGGTGTTGCTCATAAAAAGGGATTCTTTAACTTCATGGAAGATATACTGATAGAAACAGTTTGAATTAAAAAATCAATATCCAGAGTTTTCAGCCTAACAAAGAGAACTTACTGTTCATTCAGTAATATAGGAGATTAATCACAATTACCTATCCATGAACATGACACACACTTGTCTTACAAAGATTTTTTTTCTCATTATCAGTAGTTTTTTAAATTAATTTTTTAAGAGAGAAATAGAAAAGAGAAACACTCAAAACAGGTTAGTAGTACAGTTACAATAATTAATACATTGCACATAGTTGCATTTTTAGTAGTTACTCACAGTAGAAGATACAGAAATGATATCTGTTTAAACACTATCAGTACAAATCTTTCTTCTCATTGAACTAAGAGAAAGTAGCCGTATATCTATCTTAACAATTATATATATATATATATATATATATATATATATATATATATATATATATCAATACAAAGTGGTCCTACATTTATATCCCTGTTTTTTGTTTAGTTTTGTCAGATATGGTTATTCCATCGCCATTCAAATATTGTAAGTGTGTGAAATGAGCAAAATAATCCAATATAGTGCAATAGTCCATAATAGTAGTGGTTTATCCATAGGACTAGCAATGTCAGAAGTCGTTGACTCGAGCCTTTTACAGCTCAGCATATTAATATGGCTTTATTTTTTATTTTTTATTTATTTTTTTTCCATTTATTTTTATTTTATTAAAATACAAATGTCAATCAGACAGTTTCAAGACACCTTAACCATACGGAGTCGATGAATTAATACATTGCAAACTGTTTTCATAACGTTTTGGTATTGTACAAGGTGCATACATGAAATTATATTTACAGGTTTTTTTATAGCTGAATTATATCAAAGATTCAATAATTATTTACCTAGTGGATGACCATAGCACTAAAAGCCGACATAATATCCTGTCCAACCACCATTAGTGCAGATCTTGCCT
>PVKA01048587.1:0-13709 GCA_004027165.1 Ctenomys sociabilis
GAAATCTTAAATATAGGAAATAGAATGCATGACACAGATTCAAAGAGATATACAAGAAATTAAAACCTCAATCACAAGGTGGTGAAACCATTTGGCTGAAAGTGAAGATAGAGTTTAAACCCTTAAAGACACCATTGCCGCAAGTGAAAAGGTAAGAAAAGATCTCTTAAAAGCAGCTAGGATGCAGGAAAAATTAATTCAACATCTGCAAGACAATGCAAAGATGAACAGCATAAGACTAATAGGCATCAATGAGAAGGAAGGAGTCAATGCAAATGGTAAAAAAAGAATATGGGCAGAAGTAATAGCAGAAAACTCCCCAAATATTGGGAAACAATCTGACATTCAGTAATTGAAGCATATAGAACTCCATATAATATCAACCAAATTAAAAACATGCCCAGGCATATAATAATCAAGATCCCAGAAATCCAGCACATGAACAATATACTGAAAGCTGCTAGATGAAAGAAACAAACCATATTTAAAGGACAACCCATCAGAATAATGGCAGATTTCTCTTCACAAACCATCAAGTCAATAAGAATGTGGAGGAAACTACTTTAAGTCCTCCAAGAAAACAAATTCCAGCCCAGACTACAATACCCTGCAAAACTCTCTTTCAAGTTTGATGGAGAAGTGAAATACCTCCATGACAAAGAACAAACTACAGAATTTCATGAGGACAAAGCCAACCATACACAGACTACTGAAAGATATTCCAAAGAGGGACAAAAATGGCCAGAATTCCATGAATGAGAATGGAAAGAACCCACCAAATAGGGCAAACAATTAAACACAAGAGCAAAAGGGGTATATAACAGCAGGTAAATAACATGTCAATCATTAGTCAACAATCTCAATTATAATCACCAATATAAATGGACTCAATTCAAAATTAAAAGATATAGACTGGCAGAGTGGATTAGGAAGAACAATCCAATAATATGTTATATGTAACAAATACCCTTAACTCATAAAGAAATTCATAGGCTGAAAGTCATAGGTTGGAAAACAATACTACATGCCCCAGCACCACAGATAAAAGCAGGGGTAGCAATCCTGTTCACAGACAGTCTGAACTTCAAACCAAGAATGATAAAACAAAATAATGAAGACCACTGCATACTATTTAGATGAAAAATACAAGAGGAAGAGGTAATATGAACACACCAAACATGGGAGCACCCAACTATATCAGACAAATCTTAAAGACCTAAAAAATCTAATATCCAATACCACAATCTTAACGGGACACCTTAACACACCTTTATTACAAAAAGATAGGTCAGGCATACAAAAAAAAATTAGCAAAGAAGTGGGAGAACTAAACCAGAGCTTGGAACAAATGGACTTAGTGGACATTTATAGTGTTCCATCTAACCACATCTGAATACACATTTTTTTAGCAACAGCTGGGACATTTTATAAAATAGACCACATACTAGTCCATAGGTCATACTTAAATATGTGCAAGAAAACAGAAATTATCCCATGTATATTATTTGACCACAGTGCAAAGAAATTAGAAATAGATGATTAAAGAAACCACAAAAATCCATAAATACACAGAAATTAACACCCTCCTCAGCAACCAATTGATTACAGATTAAATTAAACAAGAAATTAAACAATATTTGCAATTCAATTAAAATTCAAACACAACTTATCAAAATGTATGGTATGAAATTAAAGTAGTTCTTAGATGATAATTTACAGTTGTGAACTCACACATTCAGAAAACAGAACTGGAACAAATGAATAACTTAATGCTGCACCTCACACTTCTAGAAAAAGAAAAGCAAACCATACCCCAAGCCCAAATACAAGAGGAAAGTATAAAGATTAGAGCAGAGGGTTCAGGGGCTGAGGGTTCAGTTCCCAGACCTGCAGTGCCAGCTCCACCCCCAGAGTGCACTAAGGCTTCAATTGATACTGGACATGGTAGCATGTGCCTGTAATCCCAGCTGTTGAGAGGCTGTAAATAGGTGGATCACTATGAGTCTGATCTAGTAGTAAGACCCTGAACACCTGGTAGATCCTCCCTATCTCGTCCAGTGAGTCAGTCAATGAGAGTCACCTGGGAGAGGAGCAGGGAATGAAGGAGGGGACAAAGGACAAAAGAAGTGAGAAATGGAGACAAGAAAGGATTCTGATCAAGTCTCGTTTATTCAAGGAAGCGACACGGCTTTTATAGCAAGGGGAGAGGAAGTCAGCGTCACTGATGACGCGGGCATACCAAGGCAATCTTATAGGCTAGAGGCACTCATGTGATCCGTTGGGGGAGTATACGGCAGAAAGTCATGACGTGGCTGCTTTGCAGGAAGAGAAACCTATTTCCATAAGAAAATGGAAGCTCCGGGGCTATCATGCCTCCTACACTCTCCTAAAAAATAAAAAGAAAAAGATTAGAGCATAAATCAATGCAATCGAAACAAAGACAACAATACAAAGAATTAACAAACCCAAAAGCTGGTTCTTTGAAAGATTAAATAAAATTGATAAGCCCCTAGCTAACCTCAACAAAAAGAGGAAAGAAAAAGCTCAAATTCAAACAATAAGAAATGGAAAGGGCGAAATTACCTCCGACCTTGTGGAAATTCAGAAGATTGCCAATAGCTATTTTGAGAATCTTTATTCTCACACAATCAAAGAAACAGAAGAAATGGACAGATTCCTAGAAAGGTACACATGATCAAAACTGAAACAAAAAGATATAATGACTCTCAATAATCCAATAACAGCAAATGAAATTTGAAATAAAATTTCATAAAAATTACATAAAAAAAACCTAGCAACAAAAAAAGTCCAGGTTCTGATGGATTTACAGCTGAATTCTATAAGAACGTCACAAAAAATATAATCCCAATACTCCTCAGACTCCTCAATGAAATTGAAGAGGAAATAATTCTCCCAAAATCATTCCTGGAGGCAAGTATTATACTGATACCAAAGCCAGAGAAAGATGCAACTAAAAAAGAGAACTATAGGGCAATCTCCCTCATGAGCATAGATGCAAAACTACTCAATAAAATCCTAGCAAAAGAATACAACGCATCATTAAGAAGATTGTACACCATGATCAGGTAGGATTCATCCCAGGGATGCAAGGATGGTTCAATATATGCAAATCCATAAATGTAATGCACTACATCAATAAAGCCAAATCCAAAAACCACATGATCATCTCAATTGATGCAGAAAAGGCATTTGACAAAGTTCAACATAAATTCATGTTCAAAGTCCCACAGAAAATAGGAGTAGATGGCCTGTAACTCAATCTGACAAAAGCCATATATGATAGTACAATGCCTAACATAATTCTAAATGGGGAAAATCTGAAGTATTTTACTCTCATATCAGGTATAAGACAAGGATGTCCTCTATGACTAGTCCTATTCTATGTAGTTCTGGAATCATTTGCTAGAGCCATTAGAAAAGAGAGAGAAATAAAAGGAATAAGAATATATAAAGAAGAATTTAGACTATCATTATTTGCAGGTGACATGATCCTCTACTTGGAAGACCAAAAAACTCCACCAAGAAGTTAATAATAAATACAAAAATTCAGTAGTATAGCAGGATACAAAGTCAATACTCGAACTTCAATAGCATTCATCTAAACACGACAAACACAGAGAAATTTGAGAAACAATACCTTTTAAAATAGCGCCACAGAAAATGAAATTCTTAGCAATTAATCTAACTAAAGAATTAAAAGATCAATTCAATGAAAATTATAGTACACTGAAAAAAAATATCATAGATGATTTCAGAAAATGTAAAAATATTCTTTACCACTGTATAGGAAGAACCAATACCGTGAAGATGGCCATGATCCAAATATTGTTACATAAATTTAATGCAATCATTATCAAAGCACCACCAACGTACCTCACAGACCTATAGAAATCATTCCAAAATTTATGGAACCAGAAAAAGTCTAGAATATCAAAGGCAATCTTGGGCAACGAAGGCAAAGCAGGAGGCATTACAATCCCTGAGTTGAAATTATCCTACAAAGCTGATAAAGTCAGCATGGCATTAGCAAAAAAAATAGTTCTGAGGATCAATGGAATAGATCAGAAACTGCAGAGGCAACTACAAACACACTCAACCATTTTATATTCGACAAAGGGGACAAACAAGCCTACTGGATGTAAGATAGCCTCTTTAACAACTGGTGCTGGAAAAATTGGCTCTCTACATGCCGAAGAATAAAACTTGACCCAGGTCTATCACCATTCACTAAACTAAAGTCAAAATTGATTAAAGATCTAAATGTTAAAAAAGAAACACTAAATCTCCTGGAAAAGAATGTAGGTGGAAATCTTGAAGATATAGTGACAAACAAACAGTGCATGAATAAAAATCAAACTAAATGAGAAATACTTGAAAGAATTAAAAACAGAGACCTCCTCTTATTGAGAAGTTTTAACACATCAAAAGAAATTACCAACAGAGTGAAAAGAGAACCCTTAAATTTTGAAAAAATCTTAATAAGCACTCAGACAAAGGTCTTCTCTGAAGAATCAATAAAGAGCTAGAAAACAGTAGGCACTAAAATTTAAAGATCCAATCCAAAAATGGGCATCTGAGATGGATACGCACTTTTTAGAGGAAGAAATACAAGAAGCAAATAAATAAATGAAAAAATGCTCCACATCAGTAGGCATCCCTGAAATGCAAATCAAAACAACACTGAGATGCTATCTCACCCCAGAAAGAATGGCCATTGTAGAGAAATCAACCAACAACAAATGTTGGAGAGGCTGTGGACAAAATGGAACCCTTCTCCACTGTTAGTGGGAATGTAGACTGGTGCAACCATTATGGAAAGTAGTGTGGAGACTCCTCAAAAAACTAGGACTGGAAATTCTATTCAATCCAGCTATCCCCCTTCTGGGCACTTTCCCAGAAGGACTGAAGACATCATATCATAACGATATATGTGTACCTATGTTTACAGCAGCACAATTTGTGATAGACAAATCTTGGAAACAACCAAAATGCCCATCTCCTGAAAAATGGATGAAAGAGATGTAGTGTTTTTATACAATGGAGTATTATTCATCTCTAAAGAAAAATAAATTTGAAGCTTTCATATATAAGTGGATACAACTTGAAGATATACTCATAAGTTAAATAAATTTTCACATGTGTGAAAATCATATTGTCCCCTTAGTGTAAGAACTGAAAAGAAGAAATCAAAAGTTGAAATTTATAACACAGTTAAATGGAAAGACAGATTAAGGATTAAACAAGGTAATGAGAGAAAGGAAAGAAATTAGGGAACATGGAAGGGGAAACATCATACATTTATATAAACAAGTTAAGGTAATGGTCCTAAGAACTTGTATCAGGTTTCCGAAAATAGCACCTAGTGGGTAGAATTATCTCCTTGACTAACTCTATATGCTGATATCTGTGAAAGCATCCACCCTGAGGATAGCAATGTGTAGTACTAAAACCATGCCTAAAATATCTGTAATTTTGGTCTTCTAAATGCATACTGCTTCTAACGTCATATCAATTATTGCTATACTCTCTGTAAAGCAAGTGTGTGTTAAAAAGGTAATAAAAGTAAACGAGGGACAAGAAAAACAAAATGTAGGATTGTATGGCTACAGTGTTGAATATGGTTTGATTTTTAAATATCTGTGTGCAAAATATCTAATTGTTTTTTAACTTTCTATAGGGATTGAAAATTTAGAACATCTATGGTTGTTGGAAAATAGCAGTTTCATTTTAAGCCTAAGGTATGTGATATTCAGACAGATATTAAGCTTAACTGCATCTGTTACAGAATAATAATATCAGGAAGATTCTCCTCTGAATGTTCAACAACTAAAGTTTTCCTACCAAAAATTAGACAGATTGATGGGCTAGAAAGATAGCCAATATTTGTCCCTAGCCCTTCAAGGTCCAGGAGGATTGAGGACATAAGAGAATCTATTCTGTGATGTGCTGTAACTAGGTGGTGTCCCAAATTTTCTGATCAAGCAGATTATGGGGCCACAGAAGAAAGTGATTAAAAATGCTTCGAAAAGTCACCTAGTGAGAAAATTTCTCTCAGGCTTTCACAGAGAGCAAACTGGTCAAGCAATAG
Source organism: Ctenomys sociabilis (assembly GCA_004027165.1). Lineage (NCBI taxonomy): Eukaryota > Metazoa > Chordata > Mammalia > Rodentia > Ctenomyidae > Ctenomys > Ctenomys sociabilis. The sequence goes on from PVKA01048587.1 coordinate 6,110, forward strand.
CTATGACTCATCCAGATGGCTGGCACTGACAGAAGATCCACAAGGTGCTATGCATGGTCCCAGGGTAAACCAGAGGGGATTTGACTGACCTCGTCAGATAGTAAAAGTTACGTTTTTAGTTGTATAGGTCTTGCTTTTACTTGGTCTTAACCATTCAGCAGAAAAGTATAAACACAAGGTACAAAAAGTAAATCCATATTAATATGAGACGTAAAAGGCTCAATTCAATGACTTTGGGCAATTGCCAGTTGTGCTGATAACTCACTATTATTATGGACTATTCGACTATATTGTGTTATTTTGCTGAATTCAAGTAGCTATAATATTTGGACTGGCATCAAGTATGAAAAATGCCCTTTAAAATCTTCTCCAAATAGGGTTTCTCTAACAGCAATGGAACACCCATCTCTGACAAAACAAAATAAAAAAAGAGGTATAAGGTCCATTTTGGAGTAAAAAATACATATATGTATATATAAGATAGGATAGAAATACAGCTACTTTCTCAGTTCAATGAAAAGAAAGGATTGCACTAATGTTTAGACAAGACAACATGTCTGCATCTTGTCCTCTGAATAACTACTTCAAAGAGAACAATATGCCATGTATTAATTATTGTGAGTGTCCTACTAATCTGTTTATGAAATAGTTTCATTGGTATTTTATCTTTTTTCTCATTAAAATGAATAAAAAATTTTAAAAAATCTTCTTTCAATACAACCACAACACATACTAGCCTTCCCTCAAACTACATATTTCAAGGAACCAGAAAATAGTAGTTGAAACAATGAAGAAAAGGCAAAAGGTGCACATAATGTTAGCTCCTGTCTTTCTCATGCACTTTTTTCCTTCTTCATCAGATAAATCTAGAATACTGAGAACTCTCTGGAGGTTAGAAAGGGGGAAAAGAAATGAAAGATTCAATTCCTGAGTCACTGTGTGAACGTCCTTTCACCAGGCAGGCTGGACTTGCAGTGAATAAGACATACACTACCCTGAGTTGAGTCATTTCAATATTGGCCTATTTTCTAGAGCTATAAACCTTCCCTAATAGAATGACTAAGAGAAATTATCTGGCTATGCACTTCTGTCTTTTAAAGCAGTACACTGACACATGTACTCAGTGAAATTTTAGATTATTTAAGTAGATAATACCTGCAACCATTTGTGATGCTGTCAAGTACACTACAACTACTCTATAAGTGATAACTATTACAATGCTCTTGTTTGGTTCCAAATGTTTCCCAAAGCACTTTCATGTTGACTTGTGGAGCTTTTTGGATGGTGATGGTACTATGGGGGTTCTAGGGTAGTAGTTATTCATTAATGGATTAACCCAAGAGGAGTTCAGAGCTGAATATGTTAGGAAGTAGGCCTTGGTTGGAGGATGTAGCATGCAGACATGAGCACCATGGGCTGGTTCTTGTCCCCAGGGAATTCCTCTCCCTTAGACCTGTTCAGTATCTTCTCAACTTCTGGCTGCCTTGGAGTCAGGCACCTATGGACTGAAAGCTCTCAAATTGTGAGCCAAAACAAACCTTTCTTTCCTTCCTATGTGTCATATATTTGGTCCCTGAAGTGGAACTGATTAATATACTGTTAGAATAGTAGGGTATACAAGGTTCATGCTAATCAGACACCACCTTTCCCATTCTCTATGTGAACCAGTATTTCTTGTATTTCTCCACTGAGCTTTGCTACTCATAGACTCTTTAGCAGACAGGTCTTGCCTTAACACACTTGTAATTTCACTTGTGCTATTTTTCCTACTTAGGGGTTTAGTTTTATCCTTCCTCCCTTTATTTCTTTAGAAAAATAATTTCAAAACTCAAGGTGAAGCGAAAATGTCATCTTTTGGGGAAACTTTCCTAATCAACCAGGAAGAATTGATTGTTTCTTTCTCTTGTGGTCGGTCAGCACTGTGAATAGACATCTATTATAGCCCTTAACAAATTTGTTTAAAATAACAGTGCTCAAAGAATAGAATCTCATCCAGAAAATTTATAATCTCTGTAAGAGCAAAGGTCCTTGTTGCTATACTAGAAATAATATTCTTATATGTGTGCATGTGTTAAAGAAAATTTGTTGAAAATACCAAAACCTTCATTGGCTCTGATTTCTTTGAGAGTCACATTTTAATTCTTTATTGTCCATCACAAAACTTTCTCTAATGAATTGTTCTCTTCTTATCAGGCCTATTAAGTCTTGCTGCTTGGGTCAAGGGCACTACTGCTTTCTGGTTTATTTCTGCATGGGATAAGTCTCTGATGTTACTGTGTAAAACTACATAGTTTTGTTTTTGTCACCTGGCTCCTGTCTTCACTGAATCTTCTCCCTTTCTTACTATCTCATAATCTACTTGAGATCCTTTCTAACTCCTAATGCTTTCTTGTGGGATACCTCCAATCACATTACCCTTTTTAGTGTTCTCTTCATTCACCTGGCCCTCAGTATCTTGTAGATGCTTGTGATAACCATATGTCTTGCTCAATGTATAAAACACATTGTTTCCAAGAGCTGTCATGATCCATGTGCCTGAAACAGAATTATTACTTCTGCCCTGAAAAAACAAACTGTTCCTCTATCAATTGTAGGAATCTTGGCAAGTATTGGTGTGTTTTATCCAGTTGTCCTTAAGATATTAAACAAGTACAAGGATTTCCACTTAAAAAGTGGAAAGACCTCTGAGGTTTACTTGAAAAATTAGAAAATCAATGCGTAAGAGCAGTGATCCCACTAAAAAGGTTTCAGATGAGAGTAAAATAGAACTGAAAAAAGGAGAAGTGAATAAGATATAATACAAGAAAAATTTTCTAGAGCCTCAATGAGCCAAACCACGAAAGCACACTTAAAAGTTGTCCTAGGACTTGGGGTAATGTCTGCTCACATTTCTCTGGCCAAAAGCATATCCAAGTCCATGGAGTAGAGAAACAATTCCCCTTCAGAGAAGTCTGGTGAATGTGGAGAAGCAATGAAGAGCTGTGAAGTAACTGCAATTTGCCACACAGAGCACAACCAGTGGAACCGGGAAACTGAGGTTAAAGTAGTTTTACAGCCATGTCTAGAAGAAAAGAGAGAAAAGAATCCCAAGATGGAAGCTGACCATGGATGGCCACATTCAATCTAGAGACAAGAAATGTGATATTGGAATTGAACAATTAAGAAAGGGAGAATGAAGAAAGAACAAGATTGAGTAAACAGATTATATGGCAAATATAACTGGAAACATTTAGCATAATACTTTTGAAATAAGAAAATCGTATCATTTTTCTTTTAAAAATTGTCCAATATATTTCTGCTTCTCTAAAAATAAAATTAAAATTTCAGTAGATATTATACAACTCAGCTGTCACACCTGTCTCTGACTCTTCTCATACCAAGTTCCTACTTGATCACAGAGTTTCAGCTGTCAGGATGCTTTTGATCCTCTGCCTTGCAAGCTGTTGTTACCAGAAAGCTTTTGATCTGTTCTCAGTGTACTGTTATGATCCTGGCTTTTCAAATGTCTGGTTGAACCTCAACCCTGTAAAGCTTTTAGGTCAAATATATTCTTGAATAGCCTTTCCAGATCACAGATTTCATGTAATTCCTAATCTCTTTGTATGTTATAGCATTGCACCACTGCTTTTATTTAACATTATTTATATTATCTCAGTTTTTTATGTATTTGGTACAGGATCTCCAGGTTCTCACTAGATAGATATGACTCATAGTAATCCTTCTGTTTTCAGCCTCCCAAGAGCTGGGATTACAGTCACATGCCTCCACACCTAAGCTCAATCACTGTCCAGCAGGCCCTGGGAGTGGGGCCGGCATGGCATGCTGGCGATTGAACCCCAGCCAATGCACTCATATTATCTCAATTTTGATAATATTGCACAAAGAATATTTTTATTGTTCATTTGAGGCCTTCTTCCACTAATTCCATGGAGATAATAAACTTATCTGTTTGGTTTATCTGTTGCATCTTCTGGATATCCCCAGATACAGAGAAACACTTTGACAAATACTGAGTTACGGAATGAATACATACACAAATGAGCTTCTTGAAGGCTAAAGAAAAAAAGCAGAGTTGTATAGGAAAGCTGAAGGGAAACAATCATCCAGGCTACAACATGAAGCATTTGTTCGAGCAACGACCACTGAATTAGAGCTGGAAGAATGTGAACTTTATGCCACAGTAGAAGGAAAAATAAGCAGATAGATGGAGTATCTGGGTAAAGACCAGAAACTCTGAGATGACAGGGCATGTAGCAAAGGCTCTAGGGAGACTATATTAGTCCAGCTGATGCTAGAGCCTAAGGACACATTGAGGACACAGAATAGACAATGGATAATTGTGAGCTTTGCACCTGACCAGAATCTGTACTTAGGTATTTACAACTTGTAAGAATGAGTGTATTTGCAATAGGTGACTGACTTTATGATTAAATATAGCCATTTAAATGCTTGTGAAATGGCCATAACTATAATCCTAACAATTGAATCTCAATCCACGAGTATATATAGTCTAGGACTCATCTGCAACAGTATTTTTCTATTTTGTAAACAGGCCTTTAATTTGATAAAAGCCACTCCACATAACTATCTTGTGGACTGAATGAGTTAATATGCACTGTGTATTCATCTTAAATTTATGATCAAAAGGCAAACAGCTCTGTTAAAAATGTGAACATCACTGTCAAAGAAAGAAATGCCCCAAACTGTCCACCTATATTTCGTACTGCCAACTCTAAAAGGTTTTATGGGAAAAATATGTCTTGCCCCATCTCTTGAGTTGAGACATTTGAACCTATGTATCTAAAGTTAATCTCCAAAAGTGGAAATTGAATTAATGCCAAATGAAGAGAGATTGTCTACACCATCATTCACTGGCTTTCAACACAATTATTCTAGTTATAGTTCATTCATTTGACTGAAAAATAACATTCTAATTCATGAAGGAAATTAGGACACTATAATAATCATATACATGAACCATTTATAAAATAAAAATGTCTTAGCAGTAAGTTACACTGCATATCCTGAAATTCATCTAGAATTGGATAGATTATCAGGATACTGTGTACACAGCCTCAGTGATACTTCTGAGGCCATACCCTTACTTTCTCCTCTCTTTTGTTCTCTTACTAAAAAGTTCAGTCCTAATTTTCTAAACTGCAGTACTCATAGGCATGGGAAACAGGACTGTCTGTCTCTTTGAACTCCCTGTAGATTCTTAAACAGCATTTTGCAGTGTATTGCAGATTGAGGAATCTGACCCTCATGACTAAGCACACAGTTAATATATGCTTGTGATATTTAGATCTGTTTTGTTTCATGGGTGCTACAACCCACTGGGTATGAAGTCTCCTTGACTTCGTATGTATTCCAAAGGTGAGCTAAAGATGCTATCAGCCATGCATTTTCATTTCGGCTTATGACAGTTATTCTTGAACTATCCATAGCTGCTGTGATATTAATCTTGCAGGCAGGCAAGAAAAGAACTTTATTCATCTCTGTATTACCTGATGGTAAATGAATTGGAACAAAGAATATTTAATCTCAAAATGACTATTAGAAAGAATAATTTCATTTTTAAAATGCATGTAATTTCATATGCAATGTACCTGATAATGAGGAAAATGTCCTTTTACATAGTACGTTGGAAAAATAAACTTAAGCAAATGGAGGACGAGGTACTTTTTGGAAAGGAGCTTGCCTAGAACTCCATGGGTGCTCATTTCTCTGCTGCCTGCATTCCCCTCCTGAGGGCGTCCCATATCTTCCTCAGCTGATGCTTCTTGTCCTTTTAATTTTTTCCTAACCTTTTCTTTCTTTTTTTATTAATTTTGCATGCTTGTATCTCATAATCTCAATAATAATTTGAAAACAACATTATGTAACATAGCAACCATTGTCCAATTCATATTGCTTTGTTTGGCAAAGTTCTATATCATTTTGAATGATTTTCTTTCTTCTTTCTTTCTTTCTTTCTTTCTTTCTTTCTTTCTTTCTTTCTTTCTTTCTTTCTTTTTTTCTTTCTTTCTTTCTACTATTTTGTATTCTCTTTAGATAATAATAAAAAATCATTCTTGTATCTCTTTAAAACAAGTATTTTTGGAAATCTAGGACTATTTTTAAAGCAATTTTGTTGATATCTAGATTAAATAAAATTAAACAAGTTATTTGAATTAATGCTCTCCATTTTCCATTTGTAAAAGAGCTTGCATTACTTTTATAAAACTTGAAAAATCTTGAAAATATGAAGACATTGGTCAGAGTTTGTAATTCATCTGTGCTCCTGTCTTTGTCTGGATATTGATAGTATTAGTATTTTGAGGCTGAAATGTTTTTGGTAGGATGATGTATTTAATTAAATGAAATTATTATCATATTTTAAACATAGCACTGCATATTTTATATGATATTATGATAATACTGAAACCCTGACACAGTGTTTACTGTAAATAGAGAGTTGTTCTCAGCACTTGTGTTTGCTGTGGTCACTGCAACTGTGCTGTGATTGTAGCAGTACTACTGCTCCATTTCATGGATAAGCAAATGAGGCAGGGTCATGGCTACAGTTAGAATGTTGTCCTTTCATTAGTAGAATGTATTTAAATCTAGTACTTTTCATATATTTGAAAAATTTTAAGAGAGGTCTTGAAAAGCAAAGAAGTAGTCACAAAATACTTGACAATTACAGGTTCAACATACAACATCAAGTTTTACTGTTATTATCATCCTGGTGATGGGAAAACTATTCATCAGTTTATTTACTGTGCTTCATAAATGTCCCACTGTTCAGTAGTGGCTAGAAAATATTCACCACATAATGGACCCAGAGTGTCTTATTTTCTTAACCTCCAGAAATACAAGTAGATGATTACTAGTGGCTTACTAAACCAGCATAGTGGAATCTCATTTCAGTCATTTCTCTTCTTTCTTATTTATTGTTCTTTTTTCCAAAGAATCCCTCTGGCTCACATCTAACCATGTGGAATAATGACATGCAGTGTTATTCCAATAACTCTTCCTGTACTCTGTGCTTGATACAGACACCCAAGCTATGAACCGTGTCTTATGTGATGCTTTTGTGTTTTTTCTTGTGTTTATGTTTCTATCCCATTTTAGTAACAGTCACATTATTTTAAGCAATCACTTATGTTTTTGAAACAAGACTTTGTGGGTTACTTTTTGTATAATGTGTAAAGGTTTCTTAATATTTTAGATGATTTATCTGAAAGTAAATTGGGTGTCATATTGAGAGGTGACAAATTGCATTTTGAAATAAGGTGCATGGAAACATAAATGCCTAAAGTCTGTCAGCAGACCTCATTAATAAGTACATTTATTAAGAGGCTTTAAGTTTGCTTTCATTTGCTTGCTCATGTAATTATTCATAATAGAAAGCATCTGTAACAAACTGTGCAAATGAAGCTATCAAAGGATAGCATTCAATGGGACTGAATTTGGTTATTGCTTAGAAAATACGCTGCTAAACTTATTGCCTGCGTAAGTACCAATTTTAGCCTATAGGATACTTTATAATGGAGTATTAGTGGCTGAATAGGACCTTAAAATGGAAATGCTGAATCCCAGAAAAGAGCATGAATGA
>PVKA01048588.1:0-13705 GCA_004027165.1 Ctenomys sociabilis
AAGCCTGGTGAGTCCTGTAAATTCGCTCTCACTGGGAGAGCTTGGCGCGGGATCCAGGAGGCCGCTGGAGTCAGCTACTGTCTCTGGCCGGTCTCAGGAGCTGGGCGGGGGCGGGCGGGATGGAGCAAGATGGCGGAGTTGGCCGCGCTGTCTCTGGCCGGTCTCAGGAGCTGGGCGGGGGCGGGCGGGATGGAGCAGGACGGTGGAGTCGGCCGCGCTGTCTCTGGATGGTCTCAGGAGCTCCAGTCCTACTCCTTTGAGGAGTCTCCACACTGACCTCCACAATGGTTGTACTAGTCTACATTCCCACCAGCAGTGGAGAAGTATTCCCTTTTCCCCATAACCTCTCCAACATTTGTTGTTGGTTGATTTCCTTATGATACCCATTCTTTCTGGAGTGAGATGGTTTCTCAGTGTTGTTTTTATTTGGATTTAACGAATGGCTAGCGATGTGGAGCACTTTTTCATATATTTATTTGCTTCTTTAATTTCATCCTCTGAGAAGTGTGTATTCATCTCAGATGCCCATTTCTGAATTGGGTCTTTAAATTTGAGGGCCCTGTTATATCTTAGTTCTTTATATATTCTAGACAGTAGTCCTCTCTCTGCTTGCTTATTAGTTAGGATTTTTTCAAAATTTATGGGTTGTCTTTTCACTCTGTTGACAATTTCTTTTGACATGCAGAAGCTCCTTAAGAAGAGTTGATCCCAGTTGTTGATTCTTTGAAGAGCTTCCCGTGCGAATATATGTTTGTTCATGAACTCTTTGCCTACCCTTATGTCTTCAAGAGTTCCTCCTACTTTCTCTTCCAGATTGAGTGTTTCTGTTTTAATGTTTAGATCTTTCATCCATTTTGACTTTAACTTAGTGCATGATGATAGAGCTGGGTCAAGTTTTAGTTTTCGGCATGTAGAAAGCCATGTTTTCCAGCACCATTTGTTAAAGAGGCTATCTTTCTTCCAGTGAGCTTCTGTAGCTCCTTTGTCGAAGATAAGATGGCTGAGTGTTTTCGTAGATGCCTCTGTGTCTTCTAATCTATTCCACTAATCCTCAGGTCTATTTTGTTGTCAATACCGTGCTGATTTTATCACAGTGGTTTTGTAGTATAATTTCAAATCAGGAATTGCGATGCCTCCTGTCTTGTCTTTATTGGCCAAGATTGCCTTTGCTATTCTAGGTCATTTGTGGTTCCAAATAAATTTTAGGATTGATTTCTCTATATCTCGGAGGTATGTTGGTGGTAGTTTAATAGGGATTGCATTAAATCTGTACAGCAATTTTGGGAGTATAGCCATCTTCATGATGTTGCCTCTTCTTATCCAGGAGCATGGAATATCTTTCCATTTTCTGAAATCCTCTATAATCTCTTTTCTTAGGGTGTTGTAATTTTCCATGAAAAGATCTTTGACTTCCTTGGTTAAGTGAGTCCCAAGGTATTTCATTTTCTGCGGTGCTATTGTAAAAGGTATTGTTTCTATTGTTTCCCTTTCAGTGTGCTTGTTATCTGTGTAGAGGAATGCTATTGACTTTTGAGTATTGATTTTGTATCCTTCAAAATGCACAGGCCCATTTCCTTTTTTCTTTTTTTGCGGAACTGGGGATTGAACTCAGGCCGCCCCTGTGCTTGCCAGGCAAGCACTTATTCTACTGAGCTATTTCCCAAGCCCCAAAAGAAGCACAGCTTTTTTTTTTTTTTTCTTTTTTGGCGGAACTGGGGATTGAACTCAGGTCCTTGCACTTGTAAGGGAAGTGCTTATTCCACTGAGCCATCTCCCAGCCTGGTGACTTCTCAATATAGAACTCTTTGGAGAGCCTTGACAGCAGGTATACTGGCCAAGAGAAGAGAGGGAGAAAAAGGCAAACACAGACTTTATCCTTCCTTTGGTGACTATTAGATGAGCTCCTGAAGGCTGGCCCATCCATGAGGTTTTTCCCTCCCCAAACACTTTAGATCACCTTTACAGACAATATAGCAGTCCCCAAACCGCTTTGGTGGTCCTGAAAGTCAACACTGATGGAGTGATGACAGTAGGTGAGATTTTTAAGTAGACTAATATTTTTAGGTTAATGTCACAATGAAGGGCTGTAAAGCTCCATTAAATCTGCTAGGTCCAGGCAATTGGTCCACCATAGAATTTTAATGTTATCGTACAAATTACTAGGTAGGGGATAGTGACAGCAGTGACAGCCAAGAGAGCAAATTGTTACTAGCAGATGGAGCAATAAAAAAGAAAAAGTGGGAGAGAGGACTAATTCCTGGAAAATCTGAGAAAGGCTTTCTTGAAGAGATTTCAAGGTCTAGTAACCCAAGATGTAACCGCAAAGGATATCGAAGGGCTCTCCATAAAAGTACTCACAGACAGGAGCCAAGAAGTGCAAATGGCAGTACTTTAAGTAATAGAGGCACCAGCATACCACTTCAATAGTGGTTGAACTTTTCCCCATTTGCTCCCCCTGCCTCCACTCTTCCATCGTTCTTCTGTGAGGCCTACTTGTTTAGAATCTCTCTGTATCCTGCCATATGTATCTTTCTATGTCTACACATATGATCTATCCATATTGTTGAAAGTAGCAGGACTTCATTTTGTTTATTACAGGTGAACAGTATTGTAATTATGTTTATATGCCACATGTTCTTTATCATTTATCAACTAAGGGACACTTAGGTTAACATTTCTCAGCTACTGTGTATAGTGCTACAGTGAATGTGGGAGTACAGATATCTTTTTGGTGTGCTGACTTCATTTTGTTTGGATATACAACCAGGAATGCTAAATTATACCTAACATTTTAATCCTTCTGAAACTTCTCCAAAATCTAAAAGGAAAATTGAAAATGCCAAAACTGTTAAGCTCATTTAGAAGGTCAATACTACCCTGATCCTAAAGCCCCAGAAGCACCCTGCACAAAGCAAAAGTACAGGCTAATATGTTAGATGAACATGGATTTAGACAACCTCAACAAAATGACAGTAAAATAATTCAATTATATTAAATATCTTTAATGATCATTAGAGTATGAAATTAAAAATGAGTCACAGGAAGAATATTGGAAAATTTATAAACACAGAATTTAAACAAGTCAAAACAACTCAAGGGTCAAGAAAGAAATTAAAAGAGAAAATAAAAAGTATCTGGAAAAAAGCTAAAACAAAAACATTTCAAACAAGCAGGAAAAGCAGTTCAGAGCTTCTAGCAACAAGTACCTGCATAAAAGGAAATGAATGGTTTCTAATAGCTAATCTAATGTTGCAATTTATAGAATTAGGAAAAGAAGAGTAAAGTAAGTCCAGAGTTAGCAGAAAGAAGGAAATGAATCAGAAAAGAAATGAAATATAGGCTAGAAAACTATACTGTCCATACAATCAAGATTCAATTTTCAAGTGCTAAACAAAACTTTAGCTGGACTGAGAAAGTAAGAAGTTGCAAATTATTGAGAGAGGAGACACTAAAAATGACTTGAGAAATACAAAGGACCATAAGAGACCACTGTGATACATTTAGTATCAACAAATTGAATAACCTGGAAGAAATGGATAAACCCCTAAAAGCATATAAACCCGTAAGAAAGCAGTATGTGTCTTTCTTAGCATAATACCCTCCAGGGTAGCAGGTACCAAGGGTAGGATTTTCTTATTTTTATGAAAGCCAAATGTATCTATTATGGTTATATACTACAGTTTTTGCATTAAGCTGATTCTGTGCCTTGGTTATTATGAGTAATAATGAAATAAATATGAAAGTAAAAATATTTCTCTGACACACTGATTTCATTTCTATGGTTATACTGTATGCTCAAAAGTAGGACTAATAGGTCTTAGGGTATTTCTGTATCTTACATTTTGAGGAGAACCTGTATATAAGACACAGACCTCTAAAATTCCTGGAAGAAAACAGGGAAAAAAGATATTCAGTGTTGTCAAAAGTAATGATCTTTTGAAGGCATAATCTCAAAAACACATATAATGAAAGCAAAAGGAAATAGGCCTGTATCAAACTGAAAAGCTTATGCACAGCATACAAAAAAAGAGTTTGACCAATACAGTAAAGATACAATCTACCAGATGGGAAAAATTTTCATAAACCCTATATCTGATAAGCAGTTAATACATATCACATATAAGGACTCAATTTATAACAAGAAAACAGTTTCATTTTAAAATGGAAAAGCATTTTAGTATATATTGCTCAAAAGGTAAACCCCAATAGATGTATAAAAATGTTCTATGCCAGAAATCATGAAAGAAGTATATATATTAAAACCACAATAAAATATCATTTCTTATCTGCTAGAATGACTGTCTTCAAAATCATAAGAGATAAATGGTGGAAAGAATGTGGGGAAATGGAATTCTTGTTTGTGTTAATATTGTATGTAGGCATCATTGAAAAATATTTTTTATAAACTTATCTTCATAATAACAGCAAACGTTGCAGCACATTAATAAACTGCCCTGATTCGATTTTCCTCTTTCTAGGTCCCCTGATAGCCTTGTCAACTAACAGTGTCACATAGCTGTGGATGTGAAATCCAGCAGCTTGATAGCTATTACAGAGGGCAAAAACAGGCTTGACATCTTTTAAAGGCACCATTCCCAGAAAACAGCCATTACTTAATGTGTCTGGAAACTTTCTAAAAAAAGCTATACTAACTGGTTTCGAAACTGTCTCCTTGATATTTATTTCTCAATAAAATTATTTAAAAAAACACATCAAAATAATTCTAAACCCCACAATCAATACTAATAATGTACACAGTAATCTTAAAGCTCTTTAAATTTACTTTCTAGAAATTGGATCAGATTGTTTGTATTAGATTAATTAAAACTGTGACCTCAATAAATGAAATTATATTTCATGTTATATGGTATCAGGTATCCCAGAGTTATTATGGAATTTAGAAGCTTGGCCTCTGATAATTTTTCCATGCTTTACCATAAAAAAATAAATGTGAAATATAGAAAAAAAGCTACACTGTGGAGTTTTGTGTTTTTTTTTTTTTTTGACATGATTAGAGCGTTCTTGGTGTATATAATTTCTGTCTCCAGAGCATTCATCAAAAACAATCAGAGGAAATTATTTACATGGTAGCAGTTGGGGCAACAAAAGCCTAACCAAAAAGTCTTGAAAAGCTGGGGAATGATGACACATGAGACGTCTCTGAAGTCTAGCTTAATAAGACTGGTATTTTCCTAGTAATCGGAAAGGCAATGCATGTACGCACGACTATGTACATGTCCAGGAAATACTCTCTCATCTCTGAGCAAGGACAAAGTAATGGCTAAGGCAGAGTTAATTCTGTACTGTCTACACCTTCAAGGTATGCCTCAGTATATAATGGAAGCCCCTATTCAGGGGTGGGAAACTTATAGATTTCAATACATTTAAATGAATATCTGCACAATTATTTGCTGAGCAAAGTGCTAAGCAGAGCCCTCAGTGACTGTACAATGTACTGAACATAAACTTTGAGAGCTAGTCCAAGAAGCTCAGGAAAGAAGCAAAGCAACAATAACAACAGAAACAAAAACAAAGAGAATAATGGTTTAAAATTTCCCGTTATTTTAAAGTCCACTTTCAAAAAAAGATAATGAGACTTATATTCAGACATGAAAGCAGCTAACACACAGAAGTAAAAAGGGTAATTAAAACTCCCCCTGAGGAGCCTTACATGGTGGATTTAGTAGACAATGATTTTATGAAAAGTATGCTCAATTAGCCAAAGAAAACCAAGTCTAAAATTTTTTAAAATTACAATAATATTTCACCACCAGAATGTATCACTAGCAATAAATTTCTTGAATTTATTGCTAATAACATTACTGGAATTAAAAAGTCTGATACATAAAAAGAGGGATCAAAAACAGATTTTAACAATAAAAGAATTAGTAAAATTTTAAAAAAGTTAGATTAAAATGACTCAAGTTAGAAAAACAATGAAAAAAATAGAATCTGAGACTGGTGGAAGACCGTTAAGCATGGCAGCTAAAGCTTGGATCCTAAACACCAGGGGGAAAAAAGCAGATACTTTTTTAAAATGGAAAATAATTTTACAAACTTGGTGAAAAATAGTAAGAACTTTAGTGAACTTAGAGATAAATTTGCCTACACAGTATTGCACTCAAATTATCAAAATTATGTTTTCTAAAGGTTGTAACATTCTTAAACTGAGATCAGCTTTTTGAGATTAAACTTATGTTCCGGTCAAAGATAATTACTTTAGTTGCAAAGAGCTCATTTGTATTAACAGCTATAGAAGAGACATTTCAGAACTTTGAAGTTAAAAGTAAAAATCATGAGCGCACTTTTACTGAAAGTAGGTAGAATAATTTTTATTCCATACACAAATGTAGGACGTGAAAGTCAACTTTTTCTATGTGTATAAGACTTTCTTACCTCTGCAAATAACATCAAAATTTTGTCAGGATATGGAATTTAAAATTTTTTCATATGCCAAGCACATAATGAGTATGAGGAAGGCAGAACTACAAGAAACAGATCTATCCAAATCATAGTAGATGTCAATATGTACTTCTCTGTGAATGTCAAAATATATAACAAAATTAAGAGAAATAAAGAAATAATATGCTTACAAACACAGTTTCATGAATGTTTGTAAGACTGTAGCAAGGTACATATTAGCTAACTAAACACCGCCAAATTAAAATAAGTTTAAAAATAATTTGATAATATTTGTTATTTTGGGGCCAAGGAGATGGCTCAGTAGAAAAAGTGCTTGCCTAGCAAGTACAAAGGCCTGAGTTCAATTCCTGGTTCCACAAAAAAACAAAACAAAACAAAACAAAAAAAAATTGCTATTGAGTCTTTTCTCCTAGCAGCTCTAAATATTGGGTGAAACATTTCCATCTGACAGTTCGTCTGTACTTTGTGTTACAAGATGAGATCTTTAAGAGCACTAAACTGAAAACAGATTAGCAAAGTATATTAATGATCCAATATTTTGTCTCATTACTCATGACATAAGAAAATCACATTTGGTAATAATAAACTATTAAGAGACTAGTTAAAATATGGACAGTATGTTTCTTTCATATACAGAGAGAGTTAATACTTTTTAAAATATGCTTTAGTTTTCTTAGAATAGTGTAACTTTAGAATAAAGCTTAAAATATTGAACACCTTATGTATCAGGAAAAAAACCTATTAATGGGTAAAGATAAAAACAATAAGGAAGGGGGCCAGGGAGATAACTCAATAGAATAAGTGCTTGCCTAGCAAGCACAAGGGCCTGAGTTCAATCCCTGGTTCTGGAAAAAAACAAAACAAAACAAAAAAGCCAAAAACAATAAGGAAGGAAAACTAGGAAACAAAGTGGAACAGTTAAAGATAAAAATATCACCAAATTACATTAAATTTGTTTTATGGATGCTAGTATTTTTACCATAATTAAAAATAGTACCATGCAAATACCAACTAGAAAATAAGTCAGCAGAGCTACCTGAATGGAATATTTTCTAGTACTGAAGTAAAAAACCCAAAACTATAAAAGTGATGAAATATATTCTAATTAGGAAAATATTTCTGTACTCCAAAAATTATTAATTTTAAATAGATAAATAGATGTTCATAATAAAAATGTCAAAATATGTAACGCAAAAATACAACTATAAGAACAGAAATGCACAATTAAAGTAGAAAATTTAACACATTTAACTTAGTAATCATAGAATACACAGATTAAGCATCAACAAAGATTTAGAAGTATATGGACAAGATAATGACAAAAGAAATGTAAAAGATAACTGTAAACACATTCATGAACTGTGGAACAAATTCTCTTGAATTTAATTGAAAATAACTATAATTTAATTAGAGCATCAAATCAAGTTCTCAAAGATCTGGAATCCAGACCCTGCAAAATCCAATTTGGTGAAGAAAAGAACAAAGATGGATTCCCAAGACTCAGGCAGGACCTGACAGGAAAACTGGAACCCGCAATGAAATGGAAGAGACAGAGAGCACAGCATGCAAAAACAAAGGAACAGTCTGCACTTTCTGTCCGGCTTCTGGCTCTTGGCTTGTGAGAAAGGAATACTGAATCTATAGAGATAGCGAAAGCGTGTGACTCCAGAGACCTGCAGGGAAAGCCTCACCCGTGGAGTGAAGCAGTAGGTGCTGCCTGCTACCACAGCTGGGGAGAGGCTCCAGCCAAGTGTCCACTGTGTCCTTGGAGAGAACACTTTTCCAGACGGCATTCGAGGGAGGTGCCAACTGGACCTGAGACTCAAAGCAGCTGTGTGCTGGCTTCACCTCAGAGCTCCCAGCGTTAAACTCCCGCAGTGACTGGGTGATGGACAATCGTGGGGACATCCACGGTCAGGGAGCCATGGCCAGGCAGCAAGAGGACATTATAAGCTCAATGAATCAGGCCTCGGCCCACAGTCAGAGCCCATGTTCAGTATAAACTTTCACGGATTTGAAGCCTCCGGAACCAGCATCCTGCTCTCATCTTACTGCCAGCTTGCTTGTGATTACCCAGCACGGATGTGGGCACCGGTGGCCTCCCGTCTCCCAGCAGGAGGTGAGTGATGCCTTGCATTGGATACTGCCTCGGAAGTGGAGCCCAGAAGACAGCAAAGGCTGGAAACAGCAGCGACATTTCTTTTTCCTTTTGTTTCTTTCGTATTCTTTATTTTTGTTTGTTCACTTGGTTTTTAAAATTTCTTATTTATTTATTTATTTGGTACAGGGTCTCCTACGCAGCTTGGATTCATAGTGATCCTGCTGTGTCAGTCTCCCCAGCACTGGGATTATAGGTGAGCACCACCACTCCCAGGCATGATGGCCAGCACGGTGTGCCAGGGCTTCCAGGGCTGGCGCAGCATGCGGTACTGGAGGTCGAGCCCTGGTCCTTGTGCTTGCCAGAAAGGTGCTTAGACCATTGAGCTATCTCCCCAGGCTCTGTTCAGTTTTTTTTTTTTTTTGCCTTTTTGAGACAGGGTCTCACTATGCAGTTCAGACTGGCCTTAAGCTCACTTTGTAGCTCAGGCTGGTCTCAAACTCACAACAATCTTCCTGCTTCAGCCTCCCGAGTGCTGGATTACAGGCATGTGCCACCGCGCTCGGCCTTGTTCACTTGTTTTTTAAAAAGGCACATGTGCGCGCATGTATGCATGCATGTGTGTAGTTTTTAATTTAGTTTTTTTTTTTTTCTCTCTTTCTCTCTTATCTTCACCAGTTCCTTGAGCCTTTGGTAATCTTCCTTTGTCCTTGTGACTTGCTTCTAATCACTTTTTCTTCTTTTATTTTTCTACTTTTTCCTTCTTTCCCTTTACAATTTTCTCCCCTTAATTACTTTTCTCTTATTTCTACTCTGCACAATTTCTATCTTTTCTTCCTCTTTTTCTTTTACCTTGTATTTCTTGATATTTTTTGTCCTACCTTTACTCAACTCTACAGACATCCTTGTTCTCCCCCAAAAGCCTTTGTATCACTTCTCAAAGGTCCTCCTCAAATCTTAGAGTTTAAGGGATTACGATTTTTATTTTTTTGCATTGCCTCATTCCCAAAACCCAAATCTTTAATAGTATAATTATAAAGCTTTGCTAATCTTTTCACAGTTATTAGGAGGGCTGTAGCTCTTGGATTTTGGTACATATTACCTATAAATCAATGCCTGGGTTGCCTTAATATTTATGTCATAATTGATAGTTTTTTTTCTAGGAACAAAGGAAGTACATAACTGGTCCCCAGGATATGTTCATATATAATTTGTCTCAGGCAATATTATTGGGGCTGTTTTACCTGATATTAACAGGGTCTCCTCCTAATGGTCGCTATTTCTCTGTAAGCCAGCATTCAGATGGACTTCAGAACATTAGAAATACTAATGGACATCCTCAGCGAACTTGCTCACTGAGCTAACTACACTGCATCCTCTTTTTTTTGAAACAACCAAAGTAGTTGAATCTTGGGGCTCCAGGAAAAAAATTATGGTCAGCTCTACCCTACATACACCATTGGAAAGCAACAAAAGAGATGTCTACATTAGCAATCAAGACTTTAGACTATAGGCACCCACAAACAGCAGAAAACAAACAAATGCAGTAAGAACATGGAGAGAAAGGTCAACAAAATGCCTCCCCAAATTTCCAACTGCCTGGAAGCCAATCACAAAGGAAACTGAGGGACACAAGAGTGTAAGCCACACACCTGAATTATTCAACTGTGCAGCAGAGAAGGATAGAAAATAGATCAAAGACATAATCATCAGAATTAGAGAGGATATAGCTGAACACATAATGGAACTAATAACAAAAAAGTGCAGGAACTCTCAGAAGGCAGTAAAAGAAGCTTGGTGAGCTAAACAAAATAATACCAAACATGAGCGACCAGTTCACCAAGGCACTAGAGTCCATAAAATAGTTTTTAGTCAGAAATGCAAGAGATTGAAAAATCATATTGAGAGTATGGCCAGCAGAATAGACCAACAGAAGATCAGAACTGCAGATGAGATCAGGCATGTTATGATCTTAGACAGCAGAATTTCAGAACTAGAAGAAAACAATGCCTTCAAAGATCAGCTGCACAAAGATGCCTCAGAAACAAGAGAAAATGAAAAACTGATCCAAAATTTGCTAGATAATGCAAAGAAGACTTATCTAATAATAACTGGAATAAGTAAAAAATCAGAAGACAACACAAAAGTGAAAAAAGAAATCCTGTTTACAGAGCTGGCAAGATAGCACATAGGCTAAATGCCTTCCGAGGCAAGCACAGGGACTGGGGTTCAAGACTGGGCATGGTGACACATGCCTGTAATCCCTGAGCCAGGGAGGCTGAAACAGGAGAAGGAGATCCTGTACCAAATATATTAACAAAACAAAAGAAAACAAAAACCTGTTTACAGAAATAATGACAGAAGACTTTCAAAATATAGGAAAAGAGAAACACAACACAAAATAACCATTACCATCAGAGAACTTCTACAAGCCACATTACACTCAAAATTCCAGAAGTCCATCACAGGGACAAAAATCTTTAAATCTGCTAGAGAAAGGCACCAAATAACATACATAACTTACACACATCGCAGTCACAGCTGATTTCTCCATACAAACTGCAAAAGCCAGGTGCGTTTGGCATGAAACATTTCAGCCTCTAAACAGTAACAACTTCCAACCCTGATTTAAGTTTCCTGCTAAAGTTTCCTTTAATTGATGGAGAAACAAGGTATTTCTTTGACAAGTAGCCTCTCAAGAAATGCGGCACTGCAAAATATTCTAAATGATACTGCAGAAAGAGGCAATGAAGCCAACAATGTCTGTAAGTCAGAAAGAATGATTACTCCTGGCCAGAAAACAAACACTAAGGTAAGTGGGAAAAGTGGGTAAATCACCAACAGGAAAATAATACCATGACAGGAGTAAGTCAGGACCTCTCAGTAATAGCTCTCCATGTGAATGGTTCCAATTCCCCAATCAAAAGATACAGATTAGCAGAATGGAGCAAAAAGAAAACCTAACCAAATGCAGCACACAAGAAAAACTTTTAATGAAAAGTGATACAGACTGAAAAGATCAAAAGATGGAAACCAATATTCTACACAATGAGAACCAATAAAACGCTGGAATTTTCTATCTTAATTTCAGGCAAAATAGACTTCATGACAAGACTGATCAGGAGAGACAGAGAAAGCCACTACATATTAGTTGAGGGAGTAATTCAAAAGGAAGAGTTAACAATTATAAATATATACCCAGCAAAAACTGGTGCACCCAACTTCATAAAACAAACACTAATAGACATGAAAAATCATGTCAATAAACAAAATACAATAGTGGTGCACAAGAACAATAGCTCACTGTTCCTAATGCACATATCAAGTAAACAAATATCAGTAGAAAAACATGAAAGTTCAATGAAACCTTCAAACAAATGGACCTAATAAATGTCTACAGAGTGTACCATCAAACAACAGAAGACACATTCTCATCAGTGGCACAGGGAGCTTTCTCTACAGTGGATACACTAATCAATAAGGCATGGTTAAGTAATGGCAAAAGAATCAAAATTATCATATGCATATCATCAGATCATAGTGTAATCAAATTAGAAATCACTGCCAAGAGAATTCATATAAGCTATGCCAAAATATGAAAATCAAGCAATATTTTTTGAATAATCAATAGGTAACAAACTAAATTTAAAAATAAATTAGTTGCTATAATCAAATGACAATGCCAGTCTGACATACTATAACCTATGAGATCCAATGAAACGATCTCATAGGGAACTTCCCTCTTCCCCTGAAGAGGGAAGTTCAGGGTAGTGAATTACCACTTAAGGAAAACAGAATAAGGTTGAGAATCTAATGAGGCTCTTTCACATTCTAGAAAAACAAGAAAAATCCAAAGTCTAAGCTATCATAAGGAAAGAAATTATAAAGAGGATAGAAGTTATTTAAAAAAATTAATTCACTTTAATGAGAAAAAATAGCAATGAAACAGTTTCAAAACAGGTTAGTAGGATGGTTACAATAATTAATACATTGCATATCTTGCTGTCTTCATATCTTCATAGTAGTTATTCAGAGGACAACATGCAGACATGCTATCTTGTCTGAACAATATTAGTGCAAACCTTTCTTCTCATTGAACTAAGAGAAAATAGCTATATTTCTATCCTATTTTGTACTGCAACATCATGAAACTCAGGTGAGCTCCAAATTTTCTGAACAAGGAGATTATGGAGCCACAGAGGAAAGAGATTGAAGTTCTATAGTGTGCCTGGGGAGAGTCACATGGAGAGAAAACTTTCTCTCAGGCTCTCACAGAGAGCAAACTGGTCAAGCATTGGCCGTGACTCATCCACATGGATGACACAAAGGATCTACAGAATAATGTACAGGACTACAAGATAAACCCTGACTTCACTGTGGACACTGTGGACTTCACTGACCAGATAGGAAATATAAAGTTCATGTGTTGGTATATAAGTCTTGCTCTATCTAGGTCTTAACCATCCAGCAGAAAAGCATAAAAATGAAGTATACATCGTGGGGCCATAATATTAAGCTGAGCTCTAAATGGGTATGGTCGACAATTTCTTTGAATAACTCACTATTGTAGAATGCTGGACTGTGTTGGATTGTGGTGTCTAGTTCAAGCACCTAAGTTAGTTGAATGTCAATAGAGTGCCCACCTTTGACAGGTGTAGACAAAGGAAGGGGTGTGGAAAGAAAAAAATCATGATGTGTGTGTATAGACAGTACAGTTGGGATAGATAACGCTGTGCTTCTACATAATCCTATGAGAGGGAAGATCTGCACTAATGGTGGTTGGACAGGATATTATGCCGGCTTCTAGTACTACGCTCATCCACTAGGAAAATAATTATTGAATTTTTGGATATAATTCAGGCATAAAAAATAAGATAAGCAGCTACACTCTTAATTCACTGATAAGAGATATCTGCTAAAATAATATCTGTAAATATAATATCATGTATGCACCTTGTACGATACCAAAACATTATGAAAACAGCTTGCAATGTATTAATTTGTCGAATCTGTATTGTTAAGGTATCTTGAAACTGTCTGATTGACATTTGTAGTTGAATAAAATAAAAAAAGATACAGAAAAAAATTAAAAAATAAAAAATTGGAAGACTTAAAGGAAATGGATAAATTCTTAGATACACAGAAACTATCAAAGATGAACCAATAAGATACAAAGATTCTGAA
>PVKA01048589.1:0-13705 GCA_004027165.1 Ctenomys sociabilis
ACCAACAGACACCTAGAATTCACAACCAAATTCAACAAAGTCAACACACAAAAATCAAGTTTTTTCTGTACACCAATAGTAAACTCACCAAGAAAGAAATTAGAGAAATAATACCTTTTACAAGAATTAGGTTGGGGAGATAGTTCAGTGGCATAACTGCCTGCTTGGCAAGCTCAAGGTCCTGAGTTTGAGCTCTAGTGCATAAAAAAAAAAAAAAAAAAAAAAAAAAAAAAAATTACAATACTCCTATCTCACCTTTACAAATTTCTACAATTATAGCCATGTGTCATCATATCTTGTTTAAACATAAATTCTTTAATCATTAGTAAATAATTCATTTCCCCAAGGGGACAAGGAGATGGCTCAGTGCAATCAGCCCTTGCTTGACAAGTAAATAATTCATTTTCCCTCTAATCAGTCACTGATTATCTTTAATCTATATTCTAAATATTTCATATTTGTGCTGGCACATAAAATTTCTTTTGTTTATGTGAGTTGCTTTATTTACATATTAATTTTAAGATTTATCCATGCTATAAAATAACTTATTCCATTATGGTTGAATGATATTCCATTATATTTACACAATAAATCTGTTAAAAGATAAAAAAAAGAGCAATAAACCTCTTAACAGATATTGCAAACATAGTGATGCATACCAGTAATATTGGCACTTTGGAGGATTGTTGTAAGTATGAGCTCAGTCTGGGATATAAATTGAGCCAAAGGTCAGCCTGAAATGTGTGACATGACCATGTGTCAAAAAGATAAAAAAAATCTGCTTATGCTTTCATATGTGAATAAACGTGCATAGTGATGACTTTCTGCTACTATGAATAATATCACAAGAATATCTTTAAATAGTTACAGCCATTTTGATTCTATACTTAAAAGTGGACTTGACTAGGACATATTCAGTACTAACTCCCTGTACTACTTTCATCTATTCAATTTTTTGCATATTAAAAATTTGGGTTACTTTTTTGGCCTGTACCATAAGAAGAGAGGGATAGACACAGACATAGAGAAGCACAGACAGAGACATAGAAGGATAGAGACAAAACTTTGGATTATATGCATACAAATATCCATATATATGTGAAATATTAAACGATGAAATACATAGATTACAAAATATTTTTCTTATTTTCTGAGTGTTATTTTTACTTGATAATGTCTTTTCAGGCACAAAGCTTTTAATTTTAATGATTTTGTATTTGCTGCCTTTTCTCTTGTGGTTTATGCAAACTCCAAAATCATTCAGCATATACAATGACAAAAGTAGTTACCAGTGCAATTGTTATCTTGAACTTGCATGAAAGTTATTAAAAGTAAGATATTTATATATTTTGGTTTCAATTGATCTGAAAGTCCAACTGCCTTCTCTGCTATAGTATTCATTATGAACAATAAGAATTTATGTCACTATTAATCAGCATCTTTGAATGGAATATTGAAACTCTAAATATGACTTAATTACTGTCATTCATTTTCACAAGAAATTATTCCCCTGAAAACTTTACCTTCATAAAGAAGTCTGCAATAAAGAATTCAGTAAAAACAATTATAAAAAAACACAAGATGATAATATTACAATATAAATATTGACTACTTTCTAAAATGTATCAAAGTACTGATTTGCATACAGTACATTTTATCTGGTAAAATCAGGCTAGTAGTTACAATTTAAGAAAATAGTTTGATCACATAACTGTATACTATCTTATTACACAGGGAATTCAATGTGTGATTTTCTGGCATTCTGTTAATTGATGAAGATAATACAACTTGTCAGTGATGAACATGAATAGCATAATGATTGACAATTTGAACATGCATAGATAGATATGTCCACAGAAATTACACAGTCAATGCAAAACAAGTTCTGCATTGTCATTCTAGTCAATACTGAAGTCTGCAACTAAGCACATGACCATACCTTGATCCACATACACTCCAATAATGAAGGCATATTACACTTAAGTCACATAAAATGAAGATTGTGCCATTAATACGAATATATCTACTTGTCCAAGAACATCGACCTCCGTGAACACATTTTAGTTGATGGTTACTATGTGAGGGAATGTTTGCTCTGTGTCTCCAATAGAGTTGTAGCCTACTTCATGGGAATTTTAAAGTGAAAATAGAGCCTACCCATCAGGAGGGTAAGGGTCTGAATCAAAATCTTAGAGTTTATCTATGAGAACAGAAAAGCCCAAGCCCTTCAGCAACATGTTTTAAATAGAGAAAGCAAGTATAGACCAAGAAAATAGTAAAAATTTGTTTAAAAAATCGATTGTCTACTGTTCATTTCCAATCACCTATGCCACCACATGAAGAAAGTAAAAACATGGGTTGAATAATTCATCTATGAGAAAGCGAGTTTGCTAAATAGAATGTTTTAAACGAGAAATGGCTGATATAACTTTACCAAACTCATTGTTTTTTTCCTACTACATACCAGAAGCATTTTAAATCAAACTGTGGAAAATTAAGACTACACATTAGTTTACAATTTAATGTAAAAATATTGCTCCAACATTATTTGAATTATAGTTCTCACATGTCTGTAATGGTTCATTAATTATTTTATTTCATTGTTAAACATTGCCTCAAGAAAATGTGGTATATTTCATATAGTACCATTTTTGTTTACTTTAAGATAAATTATGTGTAGATAAAAAATAAATTTATAAATCAACACTTCATGGTTTGGGGATTTTTCTTTTTTTATTTATTTTTTATTTTATTTTACTTTATTGAAATACAAATGTCAATCAGACAGTTTCAAGACACCTTAACCATACAGATTCGATAAATTAATACATTGCAAACTGTTTTCATAACATTTTGGTATTGCACAAGGTGCATACATGATATTATATTTACAGATATTATTTTAGCAGATATCTCTTATAAGTGAATTAAGAGTGTAGCTGCTTACTTATCTTATTTTTTATACCTGAATTATATTAAAAATTCAATAATTATTTTCCTAGTGGATGACCATAGTACTACAAGCCGACATAATATCCTGTCCAACCACTATTACTGCAGATCTTGCCTCTCATAGGATTAGGTAGAAGCACAGCGTTATCTGTCCCAACTGTACTGTCTATACACACACATCATGATTTTTTTCATTCTACACCCCTTCCTTTGTCTACACCTGTCAAAAGTGGGCACTCCATTGACATTCAACTAACTTAGGAGCTTGAACTCGACACCACAATCCAACACAGTCCAGCATTCTACAACAATAGTGAGTAATTCAAAGAAATTGTCGACCATAGCCATTTACAGCTCAGCTTAATATTATGGCCCCACGATGTATACTTCATTTTTATACTTTTCTGCTGGATGGTTAAGACCTAGATAGATCAAGACTTATATACCAACACATGAACTTTATATTTCCTATATGGTCAGTGAAGTCCTCTCAGGGTTTATCTTGTAGTCCTGTACATTATTCTATAGTTCCTTTGTCTGTGTCATCTATGTGGATGAGTCACGGCCAATGCTTGACCAGTTTGCTCTCTGTGAGAGCTTGAGAGAAAGTTTTCTCTTCATGTGACTCTCCCCAGGCACACTATAGAGCTTCAATCTCTTTCCTCTGTGGCTCCATAATCTCCTTGTTCAGAAAATTTGGAGCTCACCTGACTTTCATAATGTTGCAGTACAGGTTCTCCTATGTCCTGAGTCTTCGCTCACCTTGAAAGGCTAGGTCCAAAATGTTGGCTGGCCTTGTGGCTCTTCTATTTCTCCAACTCTGACTTGTGATCTTAGGTTGTTAACCATCCAGAAGAAAAGCTGATTGGTATCCTGCACCATATGCCATTCACTTTGCCTTATCTGACTCAATTGATTTTACTTGTTGTACATTTCCTTTTGTATTTCTGTTTTTCGCTTGTTATACTGGGGAGACTATATGATATTTACACATGTGTGTCTGGTTTATTTCACTTATGAGTATATGTTCAAGTGGCATCCACTTCAGTATAAATGCTTCAAACTTATCATTCTTAATAGCTGAGTAATACTCCATTATATAGAAATACCACATCTTTTTCAAACATTCCTCATGTGGTGGACATCTTGGTTGTTTCCAAGATTTTGCTGTCATACATTGTGCTGCTATAAACATAGGTACACATATATCTCTATGACACAATGTATCCAGATCCTTTGGGAAAATTCCCAGTAGGGGGATAGCCTGCTTGAATGGGATTTCTAGTCCTACTCTTTTGAGGAGTCTCCACATTGAACTCCACAATGGTTGTACCAGTCTACATTCCCACCAGCAGTGGAGAAGTAGCAATTCTGTTCTCAGACAGTCTCAACTTCAAACCAAGAATGATCAAAAGACACAAAGAAGGCCACTATATGTTGGTCAGGGGAAAAATTCAAGAGCAAGAAGTAACACTCATAAATATCTATGCACCAAACACAGGAGCACCCAACTATGTAAGACAAATCTTAAGGGACATGAAAAACTTAATGTCTAAGAACACAATCTTAACAGGAGATCATAACACACCCTTATCTCAAAAAGATAGGTCAACCAGACAAAAAATTAGCAAGGAAGTAGCAGAACTGAACCAGAGCTTGGAACAAATGGACCTGGTGGACATATAGAGTATTCCACTCAACCACAGCTGAATACGCATTTTTTTCAGCTGCACGTGGGGATTTTTCAAGGGCAACAATATAGTATAGGATACATTTTATAATAGTATTTCATAGCAAATCACTCAAGAATCATATACAAGAAGTGCATGAATTCTGTCCACAAACATAAACACTAAAGACTCCAGCTGAGGGTCTATATCCTAATATCCTGCATGAGTCCAGCTCAAAGCATATAGCTTATAACAATGCCTCCCATGAGTCCAACTGGAGGCCTAGAGCCCCAACAAAATCTAATGCAGGTCCAGTTTACAGATCTGTGCTGGAAAGGCCCAAAGTTCAGTGGTGGAAGCTAGGAAGTCCATGCTAGTGGGACGAAGGATGTGCTAGCAAGCTAAGGGATCTCAACTAGAGACAGAAAGCAACACTCAAGGTAAGCACGAGAGTTCCCTCAAAAGTACCACAGCCATCCTCAGCAACAGTGAGGAACCAAATTCCTTTGGCCATGAGGAAAGCAGAGTTCCCATTAGGAAAACCAATGTGACAATCTTCTCCATGAGGTTGAGCAGTACATTATCTTCCCCTCCAGACCCAGGAAGCAATGCTTAAGATGAAGATCAAAGCTTCTGCAAAGTTCGTTTAGAAATCCAGTATGACAAGGTCTTCAATCAGAACAGCCCCAGAGAACTAGCAGATACCAGCAGTTCCAACTTCAAACAGCATCCCTAACAGCATTTTAGCAACTTTTCCTCTTCTGCCTTTATTAAACTAACAAAAATCCTCAAGTAGGCCTCCTTCACTCAGCACCATGCTGGGTGTAATAAGTTGAAAACCAGTTCAAAATCCAATACATAACATATAAAAATTCAATATTTATCATCAACAGACTAAAGAAGGAAATTGGTACATTGGGATCATAATTTCAATCTACCGCATTGCTTCTTTTTGTAAATAATTTCTTACTAAGGAATAGCCATCATCTGTTTACTTATTGTTTATGATGGCCTTGAACTAAGATGGCATACTTCACTGTTTGCAACAAGGGCCATATAGGTCATAAAATCACAACTATGTAATATATGGCTCCTGATAAGTAGCATTTCTTGAACTCAGATGGTATTTTTATTAGCAGCAACATCCTGTCTCTAAAATCTCTATATGTTAAAGTGTTTAACCAAATTAAGATATTTAATAGTTATAATAAATATCTATACAGTATTATAACAGGCTATACATAATTATTTTACAAAAATTTTGTCAAATAAACCTTAGATAGCAGAAATCAAGTAACTTGAAATGATTAAGAACTCCCAAGCTAGAAAACTAAGCTCATATATTCACTTTCCTTCAAATATGTGACCATATTCAAGATTATAACTGCTTCTATACTACAGTACATTTTGCTTCTATTGAGCACTATAAGAAGTATAACACTAATATTGAACAGATATCCTAACCATTGCTTACATTATCCATATGGATGCAGAAAACAAAGTTGAAAAATAACCCAGTAAGCATGTGCATTGAAAAATATGTGACATTTTAAACCCATTTTAACTTCAGTTTTTTTTAAAAGAGGCATTATAATGTTTCAAGATCTCATTCCAATTTTTTTGAAACATAGAACAAGTTAGAGTTAAAAAGAATAAATCCGGCTTACACACTGAGCCAAGTTTAAGAGTCTCAGATCTTTGTAAATGGAAACGCACCATAATGATAATAAACATAAATGGGTTTTGAGAACGTCAAAGATATATATATATATATCTTCTATATTACTATTATAACCTTTGGGTATACAGTTAAGCAATAAAGGAATAATAAGTAAACAATGGTAACTCTTTGAAAATTAAAAATGGAACAACATAAAACCAAAAAACAAAGACACAAAATATGAGGTCAAAGAAAATCATAAAATCTGCTCATTTCTAATGTTACTTTTATATAGTTATGCTATAATGTAATCATATTTAAAGATTCTATTAGCATAATATAAGCTCATATTTTTAAATATCATATTTCAATGACAATGAAAATTAAAATATACACAAAATAACTTCAGCCTAAAGATTTTGCAGTATATAACAATTTGTGGGTCAAAACCAAAAAAGAAAGGACATAAATAACAATCCATATATACATTTCCTTCAGGTGAAGAAGGAACGTACTCAGAAATAATAAAAACATATCCTATAAATACTATAATTGGTTGGTCAGATAAATTAAGACACATGTAGTCAGTGAAATCAAGGGTAGAAGTGAAATATCTCTGATTTTTCACTGAGTTAAAAGTTATTCTAAACTCTTACATCTAAAAAGAACTTAAAATGTTATTTACATGAATTCATTTAAATATATGTACATCTAGGATACACACTATACATTCAGAAATTTATTCAATTAAATGTTCGAAATAAATTGGTTTTCTTTTGTTGGTTTGTGTGTTTGAAATTGGCTACAATTAGATGAACTTAAAGCAGTAGGCCTGAATAAATTAGTATTAAGAAGGTCAGGATAAATTGCAAAGGTTAAAGTAATATGGTGAAAAGGTTGAATGAGTCTGGAATCAGTAGTTCAGAGAATTAATTATTGATTCAAGTCCAGCCACACATGATCCCTTGGAGATTTGGTAAAACATCAAAGAAATGCTCAGAATAAAATCATGCATCTGTGCTCCACTGGAAGAGAGATTTGGGTTAATTATTTAGGTTAATTTCTTTTGTTTTTGGTAAATATTTTGATGTTCAGTTTCTAGATAAGGGTTTGTTTTTCTAGGTAGGGATTTTTAAAGCTGTTACATATTAACATTAATAATCACTATCATGTATCTATCTATCTATAAATCTATCAGGCAGCTAAAGTTTCTCCAAGAATTAAGATAAAGATGCACTTCTTGTACCATGAAGCAATCTCTTCAAATATCTCTCTTGACACAATACACTTTGTATAATAAACTGATCTCTATAAAAAATCCTTTTTCTAAGGCACACCAGATAGCTCAGCAGATTAAAGCAACTTCATAAGCAGAGGGAGGGTCCAAGGATTCAATCCCTGGCCTGGAGTGCTGGCCACACCCAATGGGTTGCACAGAGATGGTGATTGAGACTGGGAAAGGTGGTGCATGCCTATAATCCCAGTGCTTGAGAGGGTGAAAACAGGAGAATCACTGAATCTAATCTACATAGGAAAACCCTGTAGACCCTGTACTAAATACATAAAAAGCATCCTTTTTTAAAAAACGTATTTACACAGGCTTTCACTGAACAGCTCAGATTCATATGGATCCTTTGTCTTAGCCTCCCCAGCACTACAGATGTGCAACACCATGCCCAGTTTCAGTTGCCATCTCATTGCTCCAGGGGTCAGGGCTGGTGCCGCATGTGGTGCTGGGGATTGGACCTGGTCCCAGCACTTATCTAAGCAGGCACTTAATCTGCTGAGCTATCTTGCCATCTCAAGGCCTCCTTCTTTTTTTGAAAGCTTTGGAGAATCAGGAATTTATAAAAAAAATTGCTTTGGTTTATGGATATATTAGTTATCTGCTTCCAACAAAATAATTTCTTAAAATATAAATAGCACATTACAGGGAATGATGAAAGTTCAGTAAGTTTCTGTGCTGATATCAGAAATCTTGTATTATATTTGCTGCCACAGTCCCTCAGATGGCACAATTGTTAGAGTTTGGTGATTGTCTTCAGCATATAAATTATGTAGCTCTGCTGAATTTCATTTCCTTCAAGATTTGAAAAAGCAAAAATGAATAATAACAGTAAATGTTAATCTAAATCCTTAATTATTAATAATGAAAAATACAGTAAATTTTCAAACTACATTCTTGTGAGAAGTGGAGAAGAAGAAATGCTATAGCCAGATGTTCTGGATTTAAGTATCTGCTTAGTTTTCTCCTATTTACTTGATTTTAATTTTTTTTATTGAAGAACAAGTAGCAATGAGACACTTTTAAACCAAATTAATAGAACAGATTCAACAATTTCTATATTGCACATTGTTTCCATAGTGGCTTTTTGTTGTACAAGGTGCATACATGATACTCTAAGTACAAATACTATTAGAGCAGATGCCTCTGATTAATGTATTAAGAGAATGTAGCTGTATAACTAGCTTTTTTTTAAAACTGAATTATAGTACAATTTCAATAATTAATACTTCCTAGTGGCTATCCATAGTACAAAAAGCAGACACAATATCCTGTCCAACCTCTATTAGTGCAAATCTTTCTTCTCATAGAATTATGCAAAAGCACTTCATATTTATCGTAAATGTACTGTTTATACAAACATATATCCAGTGTTTTTTGTTTAGTCTTGTCAGAGATGGGTATTCTATTGTCATTCAATTATTATAGGTGATTGAATTCATTGAAAAAATCCAACACACAACAGCAGTCCAAAATAATAGTGAGTTATCTGAAGAAGCTGTTGACCAGAGCCATTTACAACTCATATTATTACTATGGCCTTATTTTATATGCCTCATTTTTATACTTTTTGGCTGGATGATTAAGACCAAGATAAAGGAAGACACATATAACAAAAAATGTAACTTTTGTATCTGATGAGGTCAGTCAAGTCCCCTCAGGATTTATCCTGTAACCCTGTATATCACTCTGTAGATCCTTTGTCAGTGTCAGCCATGTGGATGAGTAACGGCCATTGCTTGACCAGTTTGCTCTCTATAAAAGCTTGAGAGAAAGTTTTTTCTCCATGTGACTCTCCTTAGTCACACTATAGATCATCAATTGCTTTCCTCTGTGGCTCCATAATCTCCTTGATCAGAAAATTTGGGAGACAACTGATTTATATGATGTTACAGCACAGGTTCTCCTATGTCCTGAGTTTTACTGACCTTGAAAGGCTAGGGACGAAATGTTGGCTGACCTCATAGTCCTTCCATTTCTCCAATTTTTTTTTTTTTGGCTTTTCAAATTAATGTTTAATGTATAAGGTAACTTTCAAATTTAAGCTTTTTAAATTAGTATTGTCAGTTTTTTTTTATTGTCAAGTTTCTAAACATTTTCCCTGTGCCTTGGTTTCTAAGGAAACCAAATTATTTCTGAGTAATGTTCAGAAGAAACTAGAGTCCTGGTGCAACTTGTAATTTAAGGAAAATGATAAATGTAGAGAGCACTAAGGCTCTGCTGCAGTATAAATTCTCCTTTGAGTCTGGTGCTGAGATTCTTACTGCATGGCTATGTCAGGCCAGTGGCAGTGTCTTCATTCAGCAGAACTTCCCCATACCTCATCTATTCCAAGGCAGAATAAAGGGCCTAGAGGGAGAGGCAAGTCATGGAAAGCAGGGCAGGTCAGTTCTGGGGGAGGCAGAGGGCTTGGCAGGACTTGGGCCACGAAGCCCTCCAAACAGGAGGAGGGCTACCAGGAGGGGCGAGCATTCCTGCCTACAGCCCTGTAGCAGCTGCAGAGGAGAGAATATGGTAGCTAGCAGGCCAGTGGTGGGGTGCATTAGACACCAGCCAGGACCGCGGTCCCGGGAAGGTGGCCAGTAGTAGAGGATATGGAAGATCAGAAACAAAACCAGCCTTTTCTCCTTGAAAGCTGATTATAGTCACTGGCCCTGTCTCCGAAGGGGCTCTCAAAAAATGTTCAATAAGTAATTAGCCGAATGTCTCTAGCACAGCCGAGTTCACCTTGTCCATAGCAGCTCTCTCTCCTCCACAGTTCACCCTCTCATCCTGCAAAGTTCCATTATAGGTCACTGAGGGAAGATTCTAGAAAAGCAGGAACTTAGAGACAACTTGGTGTTAGCTGCCCAATAGGATGTCTCAGGAGCTTGGCTAACCTGAGAATGGATTGTTTAAAAAACATGGTTGTCAAGACTTGTGGGTAGTCTCCGCTATTTCCATTTTGTCTCCTTCTTTGAGTTGCTTTTTATCTCTCCCAAATGTCTTTCCTTTCTTATCAGGATTTTTTGTAGCTGTAACTAGGGCAGCCCCTGCCTGGCACGCATGAGCCCTGAGTTTGATTCCCAGTACCAAAGAAAAACAAGATTGTCAGTTTGCTTTGGAAATGAAACACTGTCCAAATACCATATTGTGTGGGATAACAACAGGTCAAGGAAAAAGAAAAAAAAATTATTTTTCCAATTTTTGATCTGTGAAATTAGGTTGTTAACCATCCAGAAGAAAAGCTGATTATTACCATTCAACATATACACTACAGTTTACCCTAACTATGTGAGTAAATACTTTTTAGTTGTAGTTTTACCTTTCTATTTGTATTTCTTCTTTTGAATTCTTATACCAGGCAGAACTACATGATATTTGTACATGTGTGTCCAGTTTATTTCACTTATTAGTACATCAACAAGTGGCATTCACTTAAGTATAAATACAAGTTTATCATTTTTATAGCTGTGTAATATTCCATTGTATAGAAATACCACATCTTTTTCAACCATTCCTCATGTGACAGACATGTTGGTTGTTTCAAATCTTTGGCTATCACAAATTGTGCTCCTGTAAACATATGTACACATATATCACTATGATATTATGTTTTCACTTCCTCTGGGAAAATTCCCACTATGGGGATAGCCAGTTTGAATGGGATTTTCAGTCCTAGTTTTCGAGGGATCTCCACACTGATCTCCACAATGGTTGTACCAGTCTACATTCCCACCAGCAATAGAGAGGTGCTTCCTTTTCCCCACATTCTTTCCAGCATTTGTTTTTGTTTCATTTCTTTATGATAGCCATCCTTTATGGAGAGAGTGTTGTTTTAATTAGAATTTCATGGATGGCTAGTGATGTGGAGCATTTTTTCCATATATTTATTTGCTCCTTTAATTTCATCCTCTGAGAAGTGTGTATTCATTTCAGAGACCCATTTCTGGATTAGGTCTTTAAATTTGAGGGCCTTACTATATCTTCTTTCTTTATAAATTCTAGAAAGCAGACCTTTGAGTGCTTATTAGTTAAGATTTTTTTTCAAAATTTGTGTGTTGTCTTTTCACTTTGTTGATAATTTCTTTTGAAATGCAAGAAATTCTCAATAACGGTTGATCCAAGTTGTTAATTATTTCAAGTGTTGTGCATGCAAATACTTGTTTGTTCATGAACTCTTTGTCTACCCCTATGTCTTGAAGAGTTCCTTCTAGTTCTCTTCCAGAAGACTGAATGTTTCTGTTTTAATGTTAAGACCTTTAATCCATTTTGACTTTATCTTAGTGAATGGTGATAGACTTGGGTCAACTTTTAGTTTTACACATGTAGAAAGCCAGTTTTTCTAACACCATTTGTTAAAGAGGCTATCTTTCTTCCAGTAAGTGTGTTTGGACCCTTTGTCAAAGATCGGGTGGCTGAGTGTGTTAGAAGAAGCGTTTGCATCTTCTAATCTATTCCATTGATCCTCATCTCTATTTTATTGCCAATACCATGTTGATTTTATCACAGTGGCTTTGTGGTATAACATCAAGTCAGAAATTGTGATGCCTCCTGCCTTGTCTTTATTGGCCAGAATTGCCTATTCTAGGTCTTTTTTGGTTCCAAATATATTTTAAGAGGACTCCGCCATCCTGTTCCATCCCACCTGCGCACGCCCAGCCCCTGAGACCGGCCAGAGACAGCGCGGCCGACTCCGGCATCCTGCTCCATCCCACCCACGCCCGCCCAGCCCCTGAGACCGGCCAGAGACAGCGCGGCCGACTCCGCCATCCTGCTCCATCCCGCCCGCGCGTGCCCAGCCCCAGAGACCACCCTGAGACAGTGGCTGACTCTGGCGGCCTCCTGGATCCAGCGCCAAGCTCTCCCAGCGAGAGCGAATTTACAGGACTCACCAGGTGTCCCAGATCAGTGAGAGTGTGGTGAGTCTGAGGGAGAGCCTTTGGCTTCTTCCCACGCGCGCAACGCGAATCCCTGTCCCCAACCCCTCCAAGCCAGTGACTGGCCTGAAACCTCAGGACTAACTCACCAACACCTCCCCGGATCCCCTGACCTGAAGCCCAATGATTGAGTGGGAATTTCACCGATTCTCTGGGCATCAAAGGTCAGTGAGTGTAGAACCTCAGGCCGGTGGTGCCTGAGATACATTTCCCAGGGATTAAGCTGCCCGTCACCTCCCGTGGCCCGGTGACAGCTCCAGGCACACTGTGCCAGAGAAACACTTCCAGGTGATTACTGGTCCAACCCACAGCCCCAGACTCAGTGCAGGTCGGCCTGGAGTGAAAACTCCTAGCCTGCCACACCGGAGGGACATTTCTCAGCAATCCACGGTCCCACGCTACGGACCGAAACCCAGCACAGCCTGGCCTATGAGTGAGGGCTCCAGGCCCACTGCACCAGAGGGACCTTTCCTAGCCTTCTCGGGTTACGGCGTGTAGACCCGGACCCAGCACAAGCTGGCCGGCTCAGTACAGCCTACTCAGGGAATAAGATCATCCACTATCCTTCTGTGAGCCCAGAAAACCCACCAAAGCCCAGGCCGACCCACCTAGGGAACGCCCTGCGTGACACAGGAGGGCTGGCACCGGGAACCAACATAGCGGAACCAAAGGAGCTGCAGCAAAAAAGGAACTGAACACAACAGCTAGACACAGGATAGGTATACCTGGATAATCTCAAACTTAATAGACTGGCACCCGAATCTCATAACAAGCTAAGGTTATAGCTGCACCAAAGCTCTACACCAAAGGTCAAAGATCAGTGCTATACAAAATGACAAAGAGAAGGGGAAAAATGCAATTCCAGACCTCGAGTCCATCAGGAAAGGCAGAGGACACTAGCTCAGCTGCAACGAATGAAGTAACAGATACAACACCAAAGGAACAACAGCAGAAAGCTATAGAGGAAATAAAACGAGAAGTAATTCCCCAATTTAAAAAAGAAATATTTGACTACATAGTATCTGAAATAAAGAATGAATTCCAGAAACATTGGGTGGAAAAACGATGCTCACCCAGAACAAGTGCACAGAGCACTATTCCAACTGATATATATAAATTAACAGCATCTGAAGCAAAGAAACAACAACGGAAAGATCATGAGGAACTCAAAGCAGAAATAAGTTCTGAAATCAAAAAAGAACTTTCTGAAGTCATACGA
>PVKA01048590.1:0-13701 GCA_004027165.1 Ctenomys sociabilis
CTCACTTTGTAGCTCAGGCTGGTCTCGAACTCACAACAATCCTCCTGCTTCAGCCTCCCTAGTGCTGGGATTACAGACATGCGCCACCATGCCCGGCTTCTTGCCTTAATTTTGGATGTGAGGTATTTTGTCCCAGGGATGGAAAAAAAGTAACTGAGACACTTACGTCAGTTATATTGTTGGTATTTATCGCAATAAATTTAAACAGTATTTATGAATGCTTATTTATTTAAAATGAAACCATTATCCACTGACTTAAATATTATTATGAGAGGTAATTATTTCTAAGCAAAAACTGTAATATAAAAGTGGCAATTCTTCACATTTTTGCAACTGCTTTTCATGTCTGCTCTGAAGATACCTGTATTCTCTTATTTATTGCTGCATTCAATCTGTTGCTGTGTTCTGCTTTGTTTAAGCACTTGAATAAAATTTATACCACACAAATATGGGGATTAAAAAAAGGAGGAGTATAGTAATACCGTTTTCAGCAGGGTCAGGCCTGGTTAGTACTTGGGAGCATACTCATGGATTTTTTTCTTTTAATAACATGGGCATTTTTGTTTTCAATATTATGACTACATGTTTGCAGTACATGAAGTTTACATTTATCTTGGGGAATAGGTGTATGTATATAACACAGTAACATAGTTTATTTTACTTTTTAAATTCCCTTTTCTTTCCCATCTACCTCTCTTTCACCTTTTCTAAATCCCCTTTCCCCATTTTCATTTTATTGCCGTTTTAAATCTTGTTAACCTTAGCTCATGCTCATGACATACAATGTACATGCATATACTTTCCTCTCCTTTTCCCTTTGCCCCAGTCTCCTGGATCCCTTCGATCCATCCCCTTGTTTCCTTCTATCCATCCTTATGCTCTTGGTTCGTACATAGCCTTACTTAAAGGATGGATACTATACCGTATTTAAGCTTGTGTGTCTGATTTATTTCACTCAGCATTATTTTATCCAAGTGCATCTCTTTTCCTACAAATGTCTCGAATTTGTTCTTTACAGTGTTCCATTATATGTAGAAACCACATTTTCATTATCCAGCTATAGTGGTTGATGTATTGTGTCAATGGCTGGATGATTCCAGTTAGGTCGCTAGCCTGTGGGTGTCCCGCCCTGGGGCACAACTGATTCCGCCCTAGGACGCAACAGCTCACCCTGGGGCATGGATTGGTTCCTTCCTAGGGCAGGGACTAGGGCTTGTCCTGGGGTGTGATTGGTTCCACCTTAGGGCACAATGGGCCCTCCCCAGAGTGAATCAGCACAAAGAGACCATATAAAGGGGCTAAGGAAGTCGTGTGTTCCACTTCGTCAAAGGAATTTCAGTCTTTACGTTCGGCTTGGCCTTCATTGCCTGGCTTGCAGCGCACTCTTCAGCCTCCGGCTTGGATCCTTTGTCTTCCATCGCAGACCCATTAGCTGACCAATAGAGACTTGCACGGAGCACTGCAGTGAGCTTCAGACCTTGGGACTGAATCAGTCTGGGGTGTGCAGACGCCCTCTGCATGCTTCTTCATCTGACTCTGTGGCTGACTGTCATAAACCAGTCTAAATTGTGTATCTTGTGTTAATATCTGTTCCTTATATCTGTTCCTTTAAGTAAAACCTTGACCAATACACCATCCATCTATTGTTATGTATGTAGGCTGATTTTTAAGATGTAGCTATTATGAACTGTGCAGCTATAGACATTGGTATGCATGTATTGATGTAGT
The DNA here is from genome assembly GCA_004027165.1 of Ctenomys sociabilis. Classification (NCBI taxonomy): domain Eukaryota; kingdom Metazoa; phylum Chordata; class Mammalia; order Rodentia; family Ctenomyidae; genus Ctenomys; species Ctenomys sociabilis. The sequence continues at coordinate 1,729 of PVKA01048590.1, forward strand.
ATGATGCCTTTAGCTCTTTAGGGATGATTCCCAGAAGAGGTATAGCTAAGTCATATGGGATTTCTAATTTTAGTTCTTTGAGAAATCTCCATACTGACTTGCATAATAGTTGTATTAGTTTACATTGCCATCAACAATGTAAGAGGGTCCCTTTTTCACTATAGCCATGTCAACATATTAGTTTTTACTTTTTGATAATAGCCCCTGATGTAAGATAGAATCTTAGCATTGTTTTAATTTGCATTTCTCTGATGAACACTGTAACAACAACTTACCAAATGGAAGGTCCCTCCTCCACTTTTCCCCCTTCCCCCTCCCATTCTTCCTCCTCTTTTTTTTCTCCTTTTCTTTTTCCTCCTCCATGTCTTCTTTTGGTTTCAAGGCAGGGTTTTGCTGGGTTTTCCAGGCTACCCTTAACTCACTATGTAGACCAAGCTAGCCTTGAACTCACAGCAATCTTCCTGCTTTAGCCTCCCAAGTACTGGGATTACAGGTGTGTGCCACATGGAGGCTTCTTTCTTTCTTTCTTTCTTTCTTTCTTTCTTTCTTTCTTTCTTTCTTTCTTTCTTTCTTTCTTTCTTTCTTTCCTTCCTTCCTTCCTTCCTTCCTTCCTTCCTTCCTTCCTTCCTTCCTTTTCTTCCCTCTTTCTATCTTGTATTTTAATAGGGTCTCACTATGCAGCTCAGACTCATAGTGGTCCTCCTGTTTCCAGCCTCCCCAGTACTGGGATTAAAGATGTGCACCACCATGCTCAGTCTTGGTGGCTGACTCAGCGCACCTGGGGGTGGGGCTAGTCCCGCATGTGGTGCCAGTGATAAAACCTGGGTCCCTGTACTTGCCTCAGCAGGCACTTAGTCTACTGAGTTATCTCACCAGCCCTGGAGACTTCTTTTCTGACTTACCTTTTTTTAAAAAAATATTTTTAGCAGATACATAAAAATAAAAATTATATATTTTAATGACATACTATGTAATTTTTTGACACATGCAAACAGTTTATAAGGATTAAATCAGGTAAAACACACCTATTGATTCAAATATGTATCATTTCTTTAGGGTTAAAAGTTTCAAAAACCTTTCTTTCTGCTTTTAGCAATGTCCAGAATACTATTACATATTATCACCACCATATGCAATTGGCTCCTCAGAACTTCTTACATCCAATTAACTGTAACTTAGTAACCATTCATGAACCTTTCTTCAACCCCTCTCTACTCTCTTTGGCCTCTGGTAACTGCCATTCTATTATTAACATCTAGAAGATCAACTTTTAAGAGCCCACACAAGAGTGAGATCACACAGTGCTTCTGTTTCTATGCCTGGATATTTCATTTGATATGATGATCTCAGTTCTATCCATATTAACACACCCAGCAGATTTGTTTATTTCATGGCTGAATAGTATTCTGTTGTGTATATTATCACATTATCTTCATCATTTCATCAACTTGTGGACACTCAGGTTGTTTCCATTTCATGGCTATTCTGAATAGTACTGCAATGAATGTAGGCGTGTAGAAGTCTCTTTGATGGACTGATTTTATTTCTTTTGGATATATACCCTGTAGTAGGATGGCTAGGTCATGTAGTAGCTGTACTTTGCCTTTTTTGAGTACCAAAGAGAGGTTTCTTAGAGGTTAGTGGCAGTGTAGAACTTTCTTGTGTTTTTGCATTAGAATTTATTGGGCTATTTTGCATTGAAAATGGATCTTTTATCTAACAGCTCATGCCCATATATAGTTTTACTACATTGGTGTTCTTTATAACATTGCACTGAAAGTAAACACGAATCATGAAACATGAAAATAAGCATGATTTATAAAACATGAATCTATACATGAATATACTCCAAAGCAGCTAGCAAGTCTCTAAGGCAAAGTGATGAGAGCTCATTATAAAGCTACAGACACTTTAGGGGGAAATTTCTTATTTTCATGAATATTGAATCAGATTATAGACTTGGAACTGTCTTGGCAGTTCGGTGCGGCTAATCCATACCACTTCTTTGATGCCAATGTATTCACTTCACTAGACATTAATATAAAAAGGATTCATCTTTTGCCATTAACCACCTAATTAACTTCATTTTCATTGATAGATTTCAATTACTCTAGGTCAAGACTATTGAGTTCTAATTTTACTTTGGCAGCATCTTAAAAACATTACTTTGCCCCTCTGTGGCTGCTTTCCACCAACCCATTCAGCATAGGTGACATACTTGCTATCGATTTCTTTTTCTCAGAGTGGAGATTTGTCTATAATTATTAACATCCTTAAAGCCTGTTCAGGACAAATACTACTGGATAATTTTGATTTTGTTATTATATATATACTATTTAACTACATGTATATTTTATATACATATATACATTTTATCCCACAGATTCAGTGATCCTCACTTCAGTGAAAGGCATATGACAAGGCTTCGTGTTAGAGTTCTTTCCATTTGTCTGTGTTAAAGGACATTTATAATATAAATAGATATTGTATTTGATTAAAAGGCAATTGCTACTCACAAAGATGTGAAAGCGTAAGACATTTTGTAATTTGATTCCTTCTTGTCTGATTTTTACTCAAGAGGTAAGACTCTTGACTTTTGCACTCTCTAGAAGTTGGATGGTGGCAAAGGGAAACTGGCTTTATAATCAACTTTAAAAAGTGCATAAAACCAAGATGTTCATATATATAGTGTTATTTATACTTAAAAAATTATCAAGTGCTTCAGTGTTAAAAACACATCTACAACAGGATCAAGTTCTTTCTTAGACTGTGAACGAAGCACTTTTGTGTATAATTGGCTAATTTCAGTTTTTGTAGTATAGTTGTAAATATTTTTAGAAAGCCTCTCTTTCTGGCCTTTATAGAATTATAACATAATATTGTTATCCAGAAGTTCATATCCTGAAAACACTTTATCAACCCCTCAGGACCCTACTTTTTTTTTTTCCTCCATAAGCAGTAAAATCGAGGTAGGACTGAGCAGAGTTTTTAGAACTGGTATATTAATCCATGGTGGAGCTCCACTTGTACTGCTGTCCTTCAGGATATTTTGATGAGCTCTAACAACATTGTCTGAATCCTTACCTTCATTGCTTAACTTGAGTTTCACATGCAATCCCCGTACTTCAGCCTCCCGAGTGCTGGGATTATGGGCATATGTCACCATGCACAGCTCCACTTTTTTTTTAGACTGACTCAAACTTTTTCTCTTCCTCTCCTCCAAGAAGACTTTTATGATCATGCTCTTCTCTCCACTAGGCTACTTTTTACAGGTGGCTATCACAAAGTTGTAAAAACAGATGTAATTGAGTTGAGCTCATGAGATAAAAACAATTTTTTAACTCCAGTGCCTGGTGCCATGTCTGGCACGTGGTCCCTCAGTGCTTTCTGGCCTCAGTATACCAAGTCATTCTGTGTTCTCACAGAGTTCAGTGAGTCCAAGGGAGAGCTGTGCCTGAGAGCAGTGGGAGAGAGAGAGAGGGAGAAAGATGCTGAATAGTGGCCTAAGTGCGAGGGACTAGGAAATCCTATAGAAGCACTATTCATCTCCATGAATACTGCGAATCTTTGTGTAGCTAAGTCCTTGCAAAGAACATGCTGTTGCTAGGATAAATTAATCAAATCTCACACTTTAAGGTAAGAATATCCCAGTGGGGTCAATGATGTTATCTTACCTGAGTCTTTGGTTATACACTGAATAATGACATTTAATTAATGGCAGACCACATATACATGCTGCTTCCAGAATATTATGTTACCTAGTGAGGATGCAGGCATCTTGTCTGTGTCTGTCCATCCTGCGATGTTCATGCAGCGATGGAATTGCTTAATTGTGTATTTCTCAGAAAGGATCCCCTTTGCAGCGTAACAAGTGACAACACTGTGCCTCTTCAGATGTTCTATTTCTATATTATATAAGTTCTGAGTATCAAATAAATAAACAGAAAGATTTAAAAAGGTTTTTAGATTGCTATACATTTTGGAAAGATTTGAGACAAGAGAGTGAATTTTTTTTCACAGAGAACCGGCAGGGAACACATGTGTCGCATACCTGCATTCTTAGCCTCAGGAGTTCCTCCCTCAGCCCCTGAAGTACTTCGCGGAGGAGCTCGGTGTTCACATCACATTTACAGCGTTCTAACCAAACCTAGAATTTGCTTTTTCTGCTTGCACACTGAATTTTCAGCCTTTTGAAGCTTGTTGAATAAATATGAATGACTAAATATTGATTTACCAGGCACTAGGACAATAGTACACAGGAAGAGCCCGGTGAATATTTCTCTTAGAGATTTACAGAAAGTAGCCATATGCTCGGCTCTTCCCTCAGGTGAGTGATGACAGACTTTTCCTGTCCCCTCATCTAAGTCCGCCTTAAATCACAGGATTTGGATAAGATCTTTTAGAAGATCTATACTTTTGTACTTCTCTCACTGTGTCAGAACAAGGGTTTTTTATTTTATTTTATTTAGAATTTGCGGAAATCTGTGGATGTGGCTTGGACAAAATGGGAAAGATTTCAGAGACTTATGTTGTTTACACACTGGCAGTGAGAAAGAACTCATTAAGACCAAATTTAAGGTGACAATTTCTAAAGAGGAAACTCTTTAGAAATTTCTTTTCATTTTGTGGAGGCATAAAGTTAAGCGAGATATCTTCTCCATCTCCTTGCCTCAGGCAAATTCCTTGATTCAGTTTTATCTTTCATAAAAATGGTGTGTCTGTGGAGAAGGTGAGAGTTGGGATCGTAAGCAACACAGTGTGATACTGGGATGTTAAAAATATATACCTCAGACAGCAGTTTGACATTGAAGAGAATACCATGAAAAGATTGAGAGGGTGGTTGAAATCAATTTAGCTATTCTTCATTTGTGCGACAGTGAAGAAAATAGAGTTCACCAGATGATTTTGGTAAAAATGTTTTAAGACAAGCAGAGTATAAATAAAATGTACCACTAAGTCATAAAACCCCCAAACATCCCTATGCAATAAATAACTGCACCCCAATTTAGCCCCTAACAATGTTAGCCCTGAGGTACTTATTTTAAGAATTGATCTGCATGCCCACTTTCTTACAGACATTCCTGTGAATTAAGGTGTGATTTCTTTTTTCATTTTTAGGTTTCATTTAAACTGACTTAACACTAGTGGATAAAGCTGCTGAAACAGTTTTATAGAGATGAGTATTCCTACTGTATATAACTTTGGGAACTGCTTTACAGATTTTTATAACAACAAAAATGTTTCAATTCTGGTACAGAAACAGACTTTGAGACAGTTTCTTAATGCAAAATACTTAATTGAGAAATGTAGGAAATGCCAGCAGGGAAATGGGAAAGTGAGACAGGGTAGGAAAGGCAGCCAATATGAAATTCATTATCAACCCCGTTATTACTAATGGCCACAGGTACTCAATGTCAGAGGGAAACCAGGAAATGATGTAGAGACATGCTCTGTCATAAAGATGAGTTGTACCTGTAGCTACATATGGATAGATAATCCATCTATGTAACTATGTTTCTATGATGCATGTATCTGCATATGTATGTATCTATGTACCTATCTAGCTATTATTTTTATCTATCATGACCATCATCATCACCCACATACCTGTCATCTGTCATCATTTATATAGAAAGTTGCATGTTAATTCCTTATTTCATTCCTCATTTTTCAGTAATAGATGGAGGGCTTCTTCCAGACAGGTAATTCCTGTACCTTTTGACCTACTGTTTGCTCAGGAAGATCAGTATTTCAGAAGCTTCAGAGAAAAGCTTAGACAAGCTTTTCTAGAAGCTCCCAGACAAGGAGTTTCAGACAAGAAGACAAAAATTGGCTCACAGACACTGAAGCCACCAGTATAAGTTCCTGCTTCAGAAAGACCTAGGCATCTGCCGGAGGAGCCATTGTTTTTTGGGAGAGTACTCTTGCGTTACCCATGCAAGAGTAAGACTTTAGAAATATGCATTTTGCTTCATAATATTTTGCAATTATAACATTTATAATTGCTTACTTAAAAACATCATTTTTATGTAACTTAAAAGATTCTCTAAATAAAAAAATGATAGTTCAATTTTCTTTGGAAACAAAGGCTAAGACAAGTGTTGCATGTAAGTTTATATGGTCTGAAGTGGGGAAAAGAAAGAAAGGCAAAATGAAGATGAGTTATCAGTTTGCCACTACTGTGTTTTGCCTGGTAATTTGATATGTGGTTGCTAGTATCTTCTGAGGAACCTTTAAAAGAGGATTTCAGAAATTTCCAGGGCCCAAGCGATGAAGATATGTATCCATTGTCTCCTGACCCTCCATGGTCAGTGGTAGTGCCATATGCAGCAACAGTTTTCCCTGCAAGATGGTACATGATTTAGTGATGATCAGCTTCACAAAAGTCCTGGAGGACAGGAAACAAAGCACAGGGCAAGGTGGGGTATGGTCAGGTTACAGTTCATGGGGCTGGTGAAGGTTTATGCAGAACTGATTGCTGAGGCAGTGTCTGAAGTATGTGCGGAGGGTGCTAAGAAGATCCATAGTGATATACATAAAGTTCCAGCACATTTGTCATTTTTGTTTCAGTGATGCAGATTGAACCCAGGACATCACATATGCCAGGAAATCACTCTACCACTGAGCCACTCCTTCTGGGCAGTGAAGTGTCAGTGCAGTGATGCTAAGATTGCGAGGGTGTGTCTTGGGTGATGTTTGGGGGTTGACATCCACTCCTTTGCCGAGGTCCTTGCTGAGACAAGATGCTTTGGAACAGTATCCTATTGTTCCTACATAATATATTTAGGTATGAATTTTTCCTTTTTCCAGTTATTCATTTTATATTGTTATATGAATTTAAGCCTTTCAAATTTATTATTATAATCATAACTAAGTCCATTTGAGAACTTTTGATTCAAAATATAAAATCACTTTTCTTCGAAGTGTAAAAATCCATTCATATTATGAAAAGATACAAGTTTCATAAAACCAAATAGACAATGTAATTACTTGTAAGTAGTAAGTCTTCAGTTTCAGGCAGTTCTCTTCATCCTTCCTTTGTACTCTGTGTGTAAAGCACAGAGCACTTCGTGCTCACCATGTAAAGCAGAGCGAATGATGAGGTAGTTTAATTTTGTGTCTGCTGGCAGCTGTGGTTCCCTCCAATCAGACTCCCAGGGACAGAGGAGAAGCCTTGATGAGAGTATGTATTTAAGCGGAATGTCAGAAAGCAGTCAACATCGCAGCAGCTGCTGACACCCGTCCCAGCAGTGCTGTCTCTGAAATGGGCTGTCCTGACACTACACCCAGGACAAGTGCAGGAAGACCGTTGCTCAAAAAACAGTTGCTCTTATTATCCAGAGACATAAAATAACTATAAAATTTAAATATTCAATGTAAGCATTTGGTTTGTTGATTTGACTACATTATGTGTTTCATTATGTCAATGACAAATCTTTCAAATCAAGATTCTAGAAAGCCTTTTAAACTTGTGTGATTATGAAAAGGGTGCTGGTAGTGGGTTTGGTGTCACTCCTGACAGCTATTACTGCTGTGGCTGAAGAAATAGCATTTTAAAATGTCCTGTGGTGGGGTCGCTTCAGATCAGAAGGAGCACAGAATTTTCTCATCCACAAAATATTTGGGGCAATCATGTCTTCAGCAGTGTTTGTCACATAGGGAGCCTTGATATTTGGCTATGAAATATGAGTAGTAGCATTCAAGGAGTAATAGGAAATCAGTGGTTTAGAGATGCTGGAATGCTGTCATCCTGGAGAGAATGCAGTGTTGGAACATGGGTAGAAGATGGGGAGCAGCAAAATGACTTGGGGTGTATTTTGGAGGTAGAAACAATGGGACTCCCTCCTACATTTGAACATATGAGGAAAGAAAAGATTCAATGATTTCAAAGAGAGTGAATCAGAATGGTGGATTTATTTCTTTAGATGGGAAAAATTGGGGGGAAGAGGTCTGTTACTTGCCTTACTCAATGCCTATTACACATTCAAGAGGAGTTTTGCAAATAGACAGTGGTGAGGTCAGGACTTAGATCTAGATATAAATTTGGAAGTTATGCTTTATAAGTAGATTTTAGAAATGTGAGAATAGATGTGATCATGAAAGAGTGCTGTTGAAGAAATAAAAATGATAAGAACAAGAATAAGAAAAAAAACCCAACAACAACCAAGAGCACGGATTTTTCAAGAAAGGGCTTCTGGTAATCTTAAAGACAGAAATGTTGAGGAGTGAATTAAAAATAAGAAAGGGGGGAGGGCTTGCCAGAGAGCCCAGGAGACTAAAGCGCCTGCTTAGGTAGAGTGCGGTGGCCTGGGTTCCATACTCAAAAATCAAATGACAATGAGGCAAGTCCAAAAATCAAGGAAGCGCTTTATTTTAGCAGGTACCCTGCGGCAGTCTCTATGCAGAAATGCAAAGAGGCGCCCCGGGCCGGCCGTTACAAGTACAGAAGCAGATCTCATTGGTTACTTTGGGGTAACTTTTAAAATGATTGGTTAGCGCCTTTTGTAACGGTGATTTGGGCAGCTAATTTGTATCTTCTGGCACAAACAGCAGTTGGACCAGAGGTTTGGGGCTGATTAGCTAGTTTTCCTGGAACTCGGGGCTCTGACAGTGGAGTACTGGAACAAATTAGAATAAAACAACAAGGAGGGAACAAAATAGTGACTGAGCGGTCAAGCTGGAGTCAGTCAGGCTATAACACGTACCCTGCTTATTGTGCTGGTCCCGCCCCTGGGGGGCACTGAGATGTGATTGAGAGCACACACCTGTGATCCCAGTGCTTGGAAGACTGAAAACAGGAGGATCATTACAAGTGTGATCTACTTAGTGAGACCATAGAGACCCTGTAGACCCTGCACCAAATACAAAAAAAAAAAAAAAAAAAAAAAAAAAAAAAAAAAAAAAAAAAAAAAAAGAAAAAGAAAGGGGAACTACTAGAGAAAGAAGACTCATTTCCAGAAGCTTCTCTGGAAAAGGTAGAAAAACACATTTGCTGGATAGGGGCTATGAGTTCAGGAGAGTTTGGAGTTAAAAAAATTAAGTCATAGCTTTTTATGTCCTTCCATTTGGGGTACTTTTTAAAAGATGTGTGTTGTGGCTTGTATGTAGGTATTCCCTCAAAGCCTCATGTATTCTTTGGGGTAGGTTTCTAGAGTTTGTGATTAATTCATGATCCAGTCCTGGGATTATGGGTGTGTTAAGTGCTGCTGGGATTGTGGGTGTGGGCACTTCATGTGCCCTGGGGCAGAGCTTGAAGGCAATATGGGGAAAGGAGAGAGGCTCACCTCTGCTGCTCTGCTGTGTCCAGCTGCTGCTCCTCCCTTTGCTCTTTGTTGCTTTCCACTGCCATGAACTGCCTTGTGCCACTTGGCCTTTGAGCCAGCTGAGTAAAGCCTCTAAAATGGTGAGCTAAATACAACTTTCCTTTCTTGATTTAGGGTGTCGAGTATTTTGTCCCAGTAACAAGAGAAAAGTAACTGAGACAATGTGACATAACTTATATATTTGCAAATCAAAGGAAAAAAACAGCAGGGTATGAGAAGATTGTTGAAGCTGAGGAAGCCCTGGGAAGGTGACAGGTTGTGGCATAAGAACATGTGGAAACAATCACTTTTGATAGGTGCAAAGACACTTTTAAAATTGCAAACAGGAAATATTTATAGAACTGTTGGTAGATCTGTGACAGAATTCTAATCTAGTACTTTCTATTTTTTTTTTTTCCCAGTAACTGAAATGAGTGTTTCATCTGGGAGGTAAGAGAAGTGGTTTGAGGAGAAAGGAAGGTTGTCTTGGAAAGCAAAAAGCAGAATGTGATTGAGAAAGGTTATCAGGGTGCTTTGGATTGGTGAATGCTTATTTTAGGTTTATAAGCAATATAAAGCCAGACAATCAATGTGTGGTATTTGCTAGCAATATCCAGCTGCTGAGTGGCAGGCAAAGGGAAGAAAGTAAAGAAATTTGCTTTTCTTTTCAGTACGATGTGTGAGACAGGACAAGAAAGTTGTGGAGACTTCCACTGGCTTGATCATTGCCATGGACTGTGAAATCTAGATTGAACTGGAGAAGAAGAGTAAAGACAGGAAGAGGATGAAATGTGAGGAGGCCCTCGGAGTACAAGCATGATGGGGATGCTGGAGAAGTGTGGTCAGGGTGTGATTTTTCAAATGAAGATTTTAGTGATGACTAAGGTTTGAGTGTCCCCACGAAAATACAGAATTCCTTTTATAAAGAGCAATGAGATAGGACTAGGTAGGACCTGTAAGTGGTTTCTTTTTTTTTAATTTTTAATTTTTATTTTACTGAAGTACAAATATCAATGAAACACAAAGGATCTACAGAATAAGGTACAGGACTACAAGATAAACCTTGTAAGTGGTTTCTTTTAGGTCACAAGAGCTCTGTCCTTGAGAATATATGAGTGAAATAGTTATCTCTAAAGACTGTCTATGATACAAGTTGATTTGATTCTGTTGTTCGGATGTGGCTTTTTCTCAACATGTGACATCTTTTTTTTTTCTGTACTGGGGATTAAACTTGGGACCTTGTACTTGCCAGGCAGGCAATTATGCTGCTGAACTATATCCCTGGCACCATGTAACATCTTACACTGCCTTGTGTCTCTGTAGAGAATCCCTACCAATCCTACTGGTGAGAAGGGCTTGGTGGGGTCTTTTGATCTGGAACCTCTCAATCTTTAGAACTGTGATCAGAATAAGACTTGATTCTTTGTAGATTATCCAGTCCTTAATATGTGGTGATAGCAGACTAAGTGCATTCACTGATGACAACAGAGTGTCAGATGCACCAATAGAAATGGGCAGCTGAGATAGCAGAAAAATATATAAAATTACAACAAAAAAGCTGGTAAACCAAAGCTTTTGATGAGTCACCTTTATGATTGCTGAAGTGTAGGTGAGTAAGTGCAGGTGAGTGAGGGATGGGAATGGAAGGAGTGTCAAGTAGTAACCTCTTCCATTGTGGGAGGTTCATACAACAGAAGCCCCAGAGGGTTGACAGGAGGGTGGGTAGCATAGCAAAACAGGGCAGCTTCAGGGGAGCTATGGGTTTTTGAAACTTCTAGAAAAACAAAAGATGTAGAAGTATCTATGTGGATTTAAAAAAAAACAAAGCTAGGCTCCTTTTCTGTCCCCAAGACAGCTGCAGAGAACAATTTTAGACCATCGTAGGAGCAAAGAGACATTCAAGGAAAAGGTGAAGAGTATGTGTGGGTTTATTGGTCATAGTTCTGAAGTTTCAGGAAGCCCACTGAGTGAATGAGGAAAGGAGAGGAAAGTGTTAGTTGGTAAATATAACAAGAGATGTGAATGCTACTGATACTGAATGTCTTAGAAAGCAGGAATTTTTTAATTTATCCACCTATTTTCTCTATCTATCTATCTATCTATCTATCTATCTATCTATCTATCTATCTATCATCTATCTATCTATCTACTGACAATTGAACCAACGGTCTTTGAACTGAACTATACTGTCATCCTTTTTTTCATATTTTATTTTGAGACAAGGACTCTAATTTGCTAAATTGCCCAGGCTAGCCTGGAACTTATGATCGCCTGTCTCAGCTTTCCAGAGAGCAGGGATAATGGTGTGCACTACCATTGTTAGGTCTGAGAAGCCCACTGCATGAAGAAAGACTCCAAGAGACGTCCTCTCATGTAAAAGCAAGGGGATTTTATTTTCCATGTATGTATGGGGCCCACTGAACGCGCAGGAACAGAGAGCCCCAAGCTGACTGTGGGCTGGGTTTTAAGCCGGAAGACAAAGGGAGGAGGGGTCTTGTAAGCGCAGTTACAGAAGCGAATGGCATTGGTTAGTTTAGGTTGACCTTTAAAATAATTGGTGGGTTTGAGAATATATGGCTTTTTAGTGAAACTAAGAGGGGCAGGCAAAAGGACAACTATGAGTTAACTCTGTGGTTTTGACTGTTTTCAAGACTGGCTGGGTCACAATGGC
>PVKA01048591.1:0-13707 GCA_004027165.1 Ctenomys sociabilis
GTAAATAATTATTGAATTTTTGATATAATTTCAGGTATAAAAAAACCTGTAAATATAATATCATGTATGCACCTTGTATAATACCAAAACGTTATGAAAACAGTTTGCTATGTATTAATTCATCGACTCTGTATGGTTAAGGTGTTTTGAAACTGTCTGATTGACATTTGTATTTTAATAAAATAAAAATAAATGGAAAAAAAATAAAAAAAAATAAATTTCCCCTCCTGTGAAGAGGAGGAATTGGTGAAAAAAAAAAAAGAATCACTCCTGAAATCATACAACATAAACACTCCAAGGGAATCAGATGTTTAAACATTAAAAATAAAATCATACAAATCCTGGATAAAGTATTCATGGTAGCATTACAATCTAAATTTAAGATTAAAGCTTTAAGTATGATTCAATCTTCAGAAGCAATCAAAGATTAACCATTTTAATATCTGAACATAAGTGAAACATTTGCATGCATTCCTGTAAAGACAAACTTTATTCTACAGATAGCTCAGTAGAATAAAGCTCCTGCTTACGCAGTTGCATTGACCAGGGTTCGATCCCTGGTGTGTCATGCTGGTTTCGTCCCCTATATATGCTGAGACAGGAACTAAGACTGGGCATGGTGGCTCGCGCCTGTAATCTCAGAACTTGAGGAAGATCACTATGAGACCGACCTGTGTAGTAAGATCCTGCAAGACCCTGTACTAAAATACATTAAAAAATTTCAGAAACAAGATAAACAGGTTGTAACTTAACTCCAGGTAAAGTGTTATTGTTTAAAATGTAAAAAACCCTTTTTTTGATTGCTGGAAAAAGATCAAATGCAGAATGAGCCAAGTATCTAAACAAATACTTTTATGCAAGTAAAAATGACCTTCAAATCTATTAGAAGATGTTTTATTTCCTTTATCAAAGAAAACTACAAATCTATGTTCCATTTACATTTGTATTTAAAGTACTGGATGCTACTTCTCATTGCTTTCTCTGAAAAAAATCAAGACAGTGGCATCATGATGTGGGAAAGTTGTTGAAAAACAGGCATTTTCATGTAGTTTTGGTGGCAATCCAAAATGTGACCATTTTCTTTGAAGAGAAAATGTATAGTGTCTAATAAAACTAATATCTAATAAAACCCAATGTATCTGGGTTAGAAATTCCACTTCTAGCAAATGAGCCAGAGGATTTGTCTCTAATAAGCATCACTTGTGATTGCAAATTATTATCAGTTTCTAAGGTCCCTTGCAAAGAAGACTGAATAAATTATGGTGTAAATATAGCATAGAGTGTTATGTTATTATAAAGATCATTAAAGAAGATCTCTATGAACTAAAGAAATCATTTGTGGTATGGATTGCTATAGGGAGCAAATGCAATAGAAAGGGTTATATGTAGTATACTACTCTTGATACAAGAAAAGTGAAATTAGAAAACATGCTTATTATAATAATAAACAAAAGAAAGGTTACATCAGAAAGTTTTAAAATTGATTTTATGGGAGAAAGCTCAGGCTTGAAGTTGCAGCTCAGGGAGTAATTTTCTATGACCATAGTTTATTGGGAGTATAATGTTAATATCAAACTCATATTCTATGAATTTAATAAGACAACAATCTGGAGAAAAAACTCACAGACTCAGTGCAAAGGGAAGTGAAAGAGTTCAACTGAGTCCAAATAAGCTAGGTATGTATAATGGGTGAAAACTCTATTACAAGTGATTAGTGAAATACATTCACTCTACATCCTTAGATACTTTGTCTTTGCAAGAAGGAAAAATAAAATAGATAAATGTTGATTTTTTTTTTGTATTTAGAGGATTTTCTGCAATGATAGCTTAACCAAAGAATCATAATTAATATTCCAATAAAAAACATATGTCTCTCCTCGTGTAATAATGTGGGGTGGAATCTGAGTTATCTAGTACGCTGGCCAGATGTCCAACCTGAACCTAATAAGGAAACCATAGAATAATCAAGTAAGATAATTTAAAAGAAATAACCCACCTGTGTACTTTGGAACGATGTCAATGGTATAAAAGACAAAGAAATGTGGATGAATTGTTTCATATCAAAGAGTACTAAAGAGAACTTGGCTTGAACCCTGTGTGGAGAAAAAAATTACTGTCAAGGATATTATTGAGACAATGGAAGAAACTGGAAGTGAATTATAAATTTTAAAATATTAAATTCATGTTAAATCTTTTGAATTTTAAAATTTGACTTCCATATGATTATCTTTTTTCTGTCTTAGTGGTCTATCATGAAAAATGGGATTGCATAAAGTTTACCTATCAGTAAGTACTGGTATATTTTTAGTTTGTAGATTTCTACGTGCATAACATTAAATTATAAAACAATTTGATAGATTCAAATTATATGTGTAGGATGTATCCTTTTTCCAAATTTTGAAAGTAAAATACATTCTCTTAGCTGACTTAAAAAATAGAGAAAAGTTTAAAAATAAAAGGTAAAATCACCCACTGCTGATGTAAAGAACACAGTAAAAATGCTTGAAGTTTTGGGAATAAAGCATCACAATCATTAGCCAACAAACAAATAGAAAAGAACAAAAGGTGAAGCCACAAAAGAATGTGAGTGGATGATGATAATGTAGACTTATTGATAAATCCATTGCGTTTCCTAAGTAGCGTGTTTGCATTTAAATTCAGCAAGCTTTCCTTACAGAAAGTGTTTGTCCTTTTAAAGAATGAAAAAATATTTGCTGATATTCAGTCTCATTAGAGAGATAAATCAATAGCTATATGAAGTCTGAGTGGCTTGTTGGCACAAACTTGCATGACTTTATTTTCACTTAAGTGTAGCAAGATTTGTCCTGGCATTTCAAAAGAAATGCTTTTAAATTGTCAACCAAAAAATCTATACAAACAAATGAGTAATCAAATTATTCACCTTTTTATTTATATAACTGCAGAAGCAGGAGTTACGAAAAGAAACATAAAGACATAAATTAGAATTTTCCAGGGAGCTGTTACAAAGTAAAGAGGGTTATGATTTCGTAAAAGCCAAAACAGAAAAAAACTCATAGCACTATGTAAATATCTAAAACAGTACCTTAGCCTAGACCTCTGGCCAAATGTGGATTTCACTGTGGGATAGCCAAGTCACTGTCCCCTGAATCCCCTTTACCACTAGATCCTTTCCCTGTGTTCAGTCTTGTACTGCACATGGTGTGAGGTAGAGATACAACTTTTCTGTCCAAGGCCGGCTAAGCGGTACATTTGTCAGTAATCATGATACAAAAAAGTAATATTTTGTTTTGCTCCTATTCATTTCAATTGGCAGGCAGTTATTAGAATAAAAAATTAAGTCATTATACCATAGAAGCCTTGCTGACTCTTTCAAATTTATGGAATTAATACAGTCAAATTATGTTTCAGAGCTGATAAAAATAGCTGTATACACACAGGTTGCTATTCTTCAGTGTGAAGAAACACAAAATGGCAGCCATGTTGGGAAGCCAAGACCAAGACGGAGGCTTCAATAGCCTTCCACAATACAGGAAGAGAGATGCCATAAATAATTGTATTCTATCCTGAGAGAAATTTTTATTTTATTTATTTATTTTTACTTAAATTTATTTTCTATTTTTATTCATTTTAATAAGAAAAAAGATAAAATAGTACTAAAACAGTTTCAAAACAGGTTAGTAGGACAGTTACAATAATTAATATACAGCATATCATCTTCATAGTAGTTATTTAGAGAACAAGATGCAGACATGATATCTTATCTAAACAATGTTAGTACAAACCTTTCTTCTCACTGAACTAAGATAAAATAGCTGTATATCTATTCTATCTTGCATATAAATACATACTTTTTGTATGCATGTATGATTGCATACATATGCATATTTTTCACAACAAAATGGTCCTTTATTTATATCTCTCTCTGTCTTTTGTTTTTTCAGAGATGGATGCTCCATTTCAGTGTTAGAGAAGCTGCATTTGGAGAAGTTTTTAAAGGACCTTTTCATACTTGATGCCAGTCCAAAGATTGTAGGTACTTGAATTCGGCAAAATAACTCAATTTGGAAAAAAAAATCTTAACTAGTAAGCACTCAGACAAAGATCTTCTCTCCTGCATTTATAAAGAACTAAAAAACATTAGGGCCCCAAAATTTAAAGACCCAGTCCAAAAATGGGCATCTGAGATGAACACACAATTTTCAGAGGAAGAAACACAAGAGGCAAATAAATACATGAAAAAATGCTCCATATCACCAACTATTGGAAAAAGGCGAATTAAAACAACATAGAGAGACCATCTCACTGCAGAAAGAACGACTATCATAAGGAAATTTACCAACAACAGATGTTGGTTAGGCTGCACAGGAGAAACGAGCCTTTCTTCACTGCTGGTGGGAATGTAGATTGGTTCAATTATTATGGAAATCAGTGTGGAGACTCCTTAAAAAACTAGGACTGAAAATCCCATTCAATCGAGGTATCCCCCTTCCGGGAATTTTCCCAAAAAAATTGAAAACATATCATAGTGATATATGTGCACCTATGTTTATAGCAACACAACTTGTGATAGACAAATCCTGAAAACTATCAAAAAGCCTATCACCTGAGGAACGAATGAAAAAGATGTGGTTTTTTTATACAATGGAGTATTACTCAGCTATAAAGAAAAATAAACTTAAAGCCATTGTAGGTAAGTGAATTCTTCTTAAGCTATATTTGTAGGTGAAATAAACCAGACACACATGTGTCAATATCATATAATCTCCATAGTGTAAAAACTCAAAAGAAGAAATAGAAATTGAAAGGTATAACACAGTTAAATGGAAAGTGAGAACTTAAGGATTAAACAACAAACGAGAAAGGAGAGGAGTCAGGAAATGTGGTAGGGGCAAAACCATATATTTATATAAACAAGATGGTTAAAGCAGTGGTCCTAAGAATTTCCATCAGGATTTTGAAAATTGCACTTAATGGATAGAATTCTCACCCTGACTAACCCAATATGCTGATATTTGTGAACTAAGCAACTACATTGCAGAAAGCAATGTGTAATACTAAAGCCATGCTTAAAATACCTGTCATTTTGGTCTTCTAAATGAGCACTGCTTCTAATGTCATATCAATTATTTGTATACTCTTTTCAAAATAAATGTCTGTAAAAGAAAAAAGGTAATAAAAGTAAATGAGAGACAAGAAAAATAAAATGTAGCAGGGTTGTACTGTTACAATGTTGTGTTTGGCTTGATTTCTAAATTTCTGCAAAAAAAAATGTGTAATTCTTTAAACATTCTATAGGGATTTAAATTTTAGAATATCCATGGTTGTTGGAAAATAGCAGTCCCATTTTATATCTGAGGTATATGATATTCAGACAGATAGTGATGCTAAGCTTGACTGCCTGTTATAGGATAATAATACCAATAAGTTTCCCCTCTGGATGTTTAACAACCAGAGTTTGCAGACCAAAGATTGGACAGACAGATGGGCTATAAATATAGCCAATATTTTGACCATCAAGGTCAGTGAGGATTCAGAATATAAGAGAACCTCTGCTGTGACATCCTGTAACTGAGTTGTATCCCAAATTTTCTGATCAAGGAGATTATGGGTCCACACAGGAAAGTGATCAACATTGTATTGTGTGCCTAAGGAGAGTCACCCAGAGAGAAAAAATTCTCTCAGGCTTTCACAGAGAGCAGATTGGTCAAGCAATGCCCATTTTTCAGTACCAGATGGCTGATACTGACAAAAGATCTGCAAGAGGTTGTACATGGTTACAGACTGACCTTATAAGATAGCAAAAACTACAGTTTTAGTTATATCGGTCTTGCTTTAACTTGGTCTTAACCACCCAGCAGAAAAGTGTAATGGCAAGGTATAAAAAGTAAAGCTATATTAATACACTGAGCTGTACAAGGCTCACGTCAACAACTTCTGACAATTTCCAGTTATGCTGATAACTCACTACTCTTATGGACTATTAGAAAATTTTATTTTTATTGGTTTTCTTCTCTGAAGAAAAAATTTCCATCCTTCTAGTCTCTATAAACTATACCTTCTAGTTTTCTAAAAAAAAAAAAACCCATCTGTATTCCTTAAGAACCATAGTTCTGCCATTTTTCTGTTATTTAGTGAATGTTTCAATTAACATTTGTGAGATAAAAATATGCATGTAGCAATTATAGCTTTTCAGAAACCAATGAACTGCAACTATACCTACTTCCTATTTATAAACTACTCTTCTAATATCTTTTGGAGCTCCTCATCTCTTGAAACAGATTTAAATCATAAGAAATGTAAAGTACAATAGGTACTGATGTGCCTTTCAATCCAAGAGTTTTACAGTGATAACTCATTCAAGGCACACTGTAAAGGTCACAGTGATGATAGTACCCAGTGGACCAGAGCAGTATTGCATCCTTCAAAGGGCCCCAGTATTGCATCCTTCCAGGGGCCCCAGGTCTCCAGGAAATGTTTGAATGAGCCAGCATATTAACACTTGGGCAATATTGAAACCAATTATTCACTCTTCTTATCAAATGTAGCAATACCCAAAATATCAACAGGTGTCATATTTTCATTTCACCTTAAAATCTTAGGTTAAGAGTGTCATACATTTTCCTCATTTCATATATGTAAATGTATGCATACTGATTTTTATTATTTGTTGTGTTTCTTGATATGTAGGATTGTTTTATTTTTTATTGAGAGTTTATAAGCACTGTTTTATTATAGAAGCTCTTCCTTTAATTTCAAAACTTTCATAGCTTCTGTATGTTCTAACTTTTTCAAGGTCGTATATATTAAAAGCGATTTTTACCTTACCACTGATGTAAGAATTTAAAACTACATCGTTGCCATTTTTAAGACTAGGTGATACTCCAATCTAAATGGCCTGTCTTTCTTTAAGAAATAGTAGGTTTGACTAACTAAGGATAAGATTTCAAAAGCAGTGCCATGGAAATGGGAGGATATATATATATATATATATATATATATATATATATATATATATATATAATTTGGATATATATATAATTTGTTTCCTTCAAATACTAACTTCCTATAAGAAAAGAAGCAAATGCACTGGAGTGGCCAAATGAGATTTGGAGACAAGTAACCTTGCAATTAGAGATCTCAACCCCAAACACCAAGTGAAGTTAGTTTCCTACCACCAGGAAAGCTACAAAATGCAGCTCACATCCTGGGAGGTCAATCAATAGCCAAAGATCCTGATAAGGACCACAGGCTGTGATCTTAGGAGAGGGTTGGGCTTACCACCTCTGCTTTGCTTTCCCATGCCTCCTTTCTACCTGTACTGTTACACTTCAAGTGAAGCCCTGCAGTCCTGAAGGAGCTTTGCCATATGGCTTCTATTTCATTAGGAGCATATTTCGCCTTAGATTTGTGGCAGCTTTACTTCCTTCAAGAACTACTGTGGTACAACACTTCGTGAATTAATTTCTTTGCTGAATAATGTTGTCCCTCATGAGCTCGCAAACCTCACAGTAAACATAATAGTGCTATAATCCCCTTGCAGGGTACTTATATTCAAAGACTGTGAGACTGTATTTTCCTTAATTAGATATTTTAATTCTGTTCATGTCACTTTCTAGATGCATGACTTCAGAGAAATTATTTAATTTTAAGCCCGTGTTTTATATGTCTAAGAGCTGATAAGAGCTTCATAGAGTCACGGTGAAGATTTAGTTATAGGCAGCATGCAATTTATGAATAACCCCTAAGATATGATAGGCATTAGGTAAATATTAATTCTTTTCCCTCAGGTAACCCTCAAATGGATATGTATGTATAGATAGAATGTAGATATGAAAGAATAAAAATATTAAATCTAGACATGCATTCTCAGCTGGCTTATGAATTACAAAAGATTTTTCCATTCTGTCTGGGAAGACATTATTGCATAAGTAGACAGTAGGGAATCATATAAGTGATCTGGAATTTTTATTCATATTAGGAAATTCCAATGAAAAGTTGAAGCCTGCTCCAAAAACTTGATATTTAAAAAACTGATATGTCCTTCCACAAAACAGGTTACTTTAAATTAAACATAGTTGGATTCAACCTAACATTTTTCAATGGGTATTGAATGAAAACAAGATGTTGCAATGAAAAATACTGACATAGAATGAGAATAGCCTATTCACACTATCTGTGCAATGAAGAGCAGAAAGAAGTGGTCGTGACCTATTATTTTTATAAAATATAGAAATAGTTAACGTGCAAAGTGGCACTACTAAATTTGACTAATATTCTCTGTACTGCTGAAAGATGCTTATGCTAACAACTGTGAAAATAATATATAATCTAAATAAGACAGCTCCTGCCTCCAAGTAACCAAGGCACAGGTAAATGGACATAGCGGCTATATACACTCTAGGAATTGAAACCTCAAAACAACCACAAAATTTTCAAGAACTTATATGTATAGAAAAGTTGCCTGGAAGAAAAAAAATTTTAAAAACTGAAGGTGGCCATTTACAAAATGGTTCTGGCTTCAGACAAAATCAACTTTCTAAATGTAGATGAAAACCATTTTGATATTGTTAAAAAAAATAAGGCAAGTTTGTACTCAGGTCATAGAGTGACCAAATTTCCTACTTGTCAACTTTATTTTTCTCATGTACATATCCATAAGTAGAAAGTATGTGCATTTGTAAGTACATTCAGTCTGTGCCTTCCTAATGCTCATGAAGAGTATTTTTGGCTGATACCAAAATTAGTGTAGAGCAATTTTATCTGGAAATTTTGACGCTGTGCTTTGGTTGTAGGGTAGAAAAGGATAGTTTTACTTCCACACCAATTGTAGGAGAGACTTCATATTGCCAGCAGTGCTTATGTATGCCTTGAAAGTTTTGCCCATGTTTTATAAATCTTGTCATATAAAAAGTATTCTAAATATGGCCAATGTAAATAATCTGCAGCTGGAAGAGTTAAAGATCATTTGTGCCCTAATTGCAGAACAATGCTCTGTCTCAGGCCATGCCACAGCCTTCCTTTCATTAATCAGGCTTTTGGTGAGTAACATCTATTGATGTTAGAAAGTTTTCTCTGAATAAGTTTCAGAATATAAACTAGTCTGGGATTAGACTGTTTAATTGTTTGGGTGACAGTCAAAATAACCCTTGTGTGGCTTTTTCTTTTAATAATTGCAATATTATACAGCAAGAGAAACCCAACTTCTAAGCACAATATCAATCTCAGGAATGTGGGAATGCTCATAAATCCGCTTGGCTCCTCTTTCCGCTGGCTAAACATGATTCGGCTGCACGCTGTAGTTTGATGTTCTTCCCCCTTCCCCATTTGCAGCTATTAATCTCATGGTGCTTTTCTGCCTTGACATTGAACTACTCAAAATTTAACAAAACATTGCCCAGACTCTAGAAACACGGATTCTTTGTGTTTTTGTGTAAGAGTTGCTTTTATCCAGACATTTCCTTTGCAAGCTCTTAAAACTGTGATAGAATTACGAGCTCCTGTTGGATTGCTTTAGAGGATCTGATGTTCCATAATTCTTGGAAGGCTTCTACCCACACACTAGGTTGGCATCACAATAACACCTTTCTTGTACCTGCAATGTACTTACCTAAGTCACAAGTTGGGCACTCTGATAGCAGCTTGCCTGTCCTTAATCCCTTCCACCAAATGGCTTGAACCAGTGCCTACGCCTCCCTTCCGGTATCTCCTGTTTCTTGAATTTTTAAGATGAGCATGCTTGTTTCACATGGTCCATCTTACCTTGTTTTTATGTTGTTGTTTTTAATTTTATTTTATTGAAGAACAAAGAGCAATGAGACAGTTTCAAATCAAATTAGTAGGACAGATTCAATAATTAATACATGGTGTATTGTTTTCTTAGTGTTTTTTTGTTGTACAAGGAACATACACGATATTCTATCTACAAACACTGTTAGAACAGATGCCTCTCATCAATGAATTAAGAGAATGCAGCTGTATACCTATCTTTTTTTTAAAGCTGAATTATAGTACATTTTCAATAATTAATACTTTTTACATTGTTATGTTCTTAATGGTTATCCATAGTAAAAGAAGCTGACTGGATATCCTGTCCAAACACTATTAGCGCAAATCTTTCTTCTCAGAGAATTATGCAAAAGTACTGCATATTAATCCTAACTGTACTGTTTATACAAATACCACATGGTCCCTCCTTGGTGTCCCCTTTTATTGTTCAGTCCTATCAAAGATTCTATTGTCATTAAATTATTATAGGTACCTGAACTCAGCAAAACAATTGAACACAGTCCAGCAGTCCATGAAATAGTGGGTTATCTGGAGAAGTTGTTGACTAGAGCCACTTACAGCTCATCTTATTATTACGCCCTTATTTCATATACTTCATTTTTATACTTTTCTGCTGATTGGTTAAGACCAGGATAAAACAAGACCTATATAACAAAAAATGTAACTTTTGTATCTGATGAGGTCAGTCAAGTCACCTCAGGGTTTATCCTCTAACCCTGTATCTCACTTTGTGGATCCTTTGTCAGTGTCAACCATGTGGATAAGTCACAGACATTGCTTTACAAGTTTGCTCTCTGGGAAAGCCTGAGAGAAAATTTTCTCTCCATGTCACTCTCCTTAGGCACATGGAGATAATTGATCATTGATCACATTCCTCTGTGGCTCCACAATCTCATTGATCAGAAAATTTGGGGCACAACTGAGTGCCATGATGTTACAGTACAGGTCCTCCTATGTCCTGAGTCTTCACTGAACTCCAAAGGGTAGGGCCAAAATGTTGGCTGACCTTGCAGCACTTCCATTTCTCCAGTTTTTGATCTGCAAATTTAGGTTGTTAACCATCCAGAAGAAAAGCTGATTATTACGCTGCAACATATGCAGTTCAGTTTACCCTAACCATCTGACTAAATTATTTTTAGTTACTGTTATACCTTTCTATTTCTATTTCTTCTTTTGATTTCTTTTACTAGAGAGACAATATGATATTTGTACATATGTGTCTGGTTTATTATACTTATGAGTATATATATATATATATATATATATATATATATATATATATATATATATATATATGATTTCTTGTCCTGTGGATGTCTTTTTTTATTTTTGTTTTATTGAAGTACAAATATCAACGAGACAGTTTTAAGATAGCTTGACAAGATGGATTTGATAAATTAATACATTGCAAACTGTTTTCATAATGTTTTGGTATCATAGAAGGTGCATACATGATATTATACTTACAGACATTATTATCCCTTATGCCTCTTATCAGTAAATTAAGAGAGTGTAGCTGTCTACGTATCTTATTTTTTATACCTGAATTACATCAAAGATTCAATAATTAATACTTTCTACCTTGTTATTTTCCTAATGGTTGTCCATAGTACTAGAAGCTGACATAATATCCTGTCCAACCCCCATTAGTGCAAATCTTGCCTCTCATAGAATTATGTAGAAGCACAGCGTTATCTATCCCAACTGTACTGTCCATACACACACATCATGATTCTTCCTTTCTATATCCCTTCCTTTCTCTACACCTGTCAGAGATGGGTGTCATCTTATTATTATGGCCCCATGATGTATACTTCATTTTTATACTTTTCTGCTGGATGGTTAAGACCTAGATAGAGCAAGACTTATATACCAACACATGTACTTTATGTTTCTTATGAGGTCAGTGAAGTCCCCTCAGGGTTTATCTTGTAATCCTGTAGATACCTTATTCTGTAGATCCTTTGTCTGTGTCATCCATGTAGGTGAGTCACGGCCAATGCTTAACCAGTTTGCTCTCTGTGAGAGCCTGAGAGAAAGTTTTCTCTCCATGTGACTCTCCCCGGGCACACTATAGAACTTTGATCTCTTTTCTCTGTGGCTCCATAATCTCCTTGTTCAGAAAATTTGGAGCTCAACTGAGTTTCATGATATTGCAGTACAGGTTCTCCTATGTCCTGAGTCTTCGCTAATATGAATGAGTGTTGATTTGTCAAAAACCTTTCCTGCATCAATGAGATGATCATTTGGTTTTCAGATTTCAGTCTATTAATATACTGTATTACATTTACATTTTTTCAAATATTGAACCATCCTTGCATCCCTGGGGATGAATCCTCCCTGGTCATGGTGTATGATCGTCTTGAAGATTTGCTGGATTCTGTTTGCTAAGATTTTATTGAGGGTTTCTGCATCTTTGTTCATGAGGGAGACTGGCCTATAGTTCCATTTTTTAGTTGTGTCTTTCCGTGGTTTTGGAATCAGTATAGTAGTTGTCTGCAGAAATGATTTTGGGAGGACTGCTTCCTTTTCAGTTTCTTTTTCCAGGTAGATCAGTATTTTTACTTATGCATTTAACAAGTTTACACACATGCCATAACTCCAATGCAATAAAAAGAACCCTAAACATTTAGAAAAGGTTCTGAGACATTGGGCCGCTTGTGTATCCCATGCAATTCCTGAGACAGAGGTAGAGCATGCGTTCTGTTTCATAGTGGTTAAGGACAACCAGAGACCCCATCAGGCTTAACAGGGCCGATCAACACTGAAAGCATCACAATGGGATACACAGAAAGAAGGAACCATACAGAAACCTTCAATATTGAAAAGAATCATATTCATTCCAACACCTTTCCCAGGTTTGACCAGGCAATAAGTTACACACACATTCAAGTGTTGCAGGTTACTCCGTAGCGCATTGGCTGATTCAGTCAGAGGAAAGCATTCACTTTCCTGACAACCATACTCCAGATTCTCATACAAGGGCTGTGCAAATGGCTGCCGACGAGTCCTGCCTCTGTATGGACCTGGTCGAAGCAGCATGATTCTAGAGGCACCTTCAGAGTGTCACGTTTACTGCAGGGGAGCTTGGTGAACAGGGCCGCCAGGGTACTGCAGGCTCAGTGAGAAGCAACACTTCCATGGCCTGTGAGCGCAGCAGGAGTAAACAGGAGTGTGACTCTGGGAGCACGTCCCTGAAGGTAACACGGCAGCCCTGCTCCAACCATCCTTCACCCTGCGTGACTAAGATGACTTGCTAGCTGCTGCTTGGCTCTTCTGACAAGGTGATGGCTTGCTGGAAATTGCTATGATCCAGGGGTTTCAAGCACTTCGCTAAGAGTCGGCCTCTGGCTTGGATTATGCTTGAGCAGCCTTGAAATGAAGTCCAGGACTCCCTCTGTCACAAAGTCAGGGAATGTATATGCAACCCGTGACATCCTTTTGTAGGTCTCTTGGTGAGTGCGCTCCTCAAAGAGAGGGTTTCCGACCAGAAACTCATAGCAAAGGACTCCCAGGCTCCAGAGGTCCACCTCATCATGCATCTGGCCCTCAATCGTCTCAGGGGGAAGGTAGTCCAGGGTGCCACACAGAGTGGTCCTCCATCCAAAACCTGCAATCTTCAACTCTCCAGTTGATCCCAGCAGCAGGTTCTCTGGTTTAATATCTCTATGAATAACTCTCTTGGAATGACACTAAGACAGTATTTGCCAATTCTGTGATATAGGTAGCGGTTCTCTGCTCATCAAACTTGGAGAGCTTATGTAGTTCCCTATAGACCATTCCAAGTGGTGCATATTCTAGAATTAGATAAACTCTTGTGGCATCGTGGAAATAGCCACACAGCCTGAGGATGTTGGGGTGCCGAAGGTGGGACTGCATTTTTACTTCTCTTCTGAGCTGATGCTCCACTCTTGCTTTCTCCAGCTGAGCTTTAAACAA
>PVKA01048592.1:0-13700 GCA_004027165.1 Ctenomys sociabilis
TTTTTTTTTTTTTTTTTTTTTTTTTTTTTTTTTTTTTTTTTTGTCTTTTTGAGACAGGGTCTCACTATACAGTTCAGGCTGGCCTTAAGCTCACTTTGTAGCTCAGGCTGGTCTCGAACTCACAACAATCCTCCTGCCTCAGCCTCCCGAGTGCTGGGATTATAGGCATGCGCCACCACGCCCGGCTTGTCCCTTGTTTTCTTTTACCTGTTTTTGTTTACATTTACTTTAAAGAGAGTTTAGCAATAATTGATATGAAATTAGAAGCAGCACATATTTAGAGGATGAAAATGACAGGTATTTCAAGCATGGTTTTAGTATAATTCATTGCCATCCTTAGTATCATTGCTTAGTTCACAGATATCAGCATATAGAGTTAGTCAGGGTTGGGATTTTACCCTTTGACTGCTATTTTCGAAAACCTGATGGAGATTCTTAGGACCATTGCCTTCACCATCTTGTTTATAGGAATGAATGACCCCTTCCATAGTTCCTAATTTTTCTCCTTTCTCTGTCTTCATCGTTTAATCCTTAAGCTCTTGCTTTCCATTTAACTGTGTTATACCTTTCAGTTTTTCTTCTTTTGAGTTCTTATGCTAGGGAGACAATACGATATTTACACATGTGGGTCTGGTTTATTTCACTTATGAGTATATCTTCAAGGTGCATTCACTTACATATGAAAGCTTCAAGTTTGTTTTTCTTGATAGCTGAGTAATACTTCATTGTATAAAAACACCACATCTTTTTCATCCATTCCTCAGGTGATGGGCTTGATTGAATAAAATTTCCAGTCTGAGTTTCTTGAGGAATCGCTACACTGATCTTCATAATGGCCAAACCAGTCTACATTACTGCCAGCAATAGAGAAGGGCTCCTTTTCCCCGACAGCCTCTCCAACGTTTGTTGTTGGTTGATTTCTTTATGAGAGCCATTCTTTCTGGGGTGAGACGGTATCTCAGTGTTGTTTTAATTTGCATTTCACAGGTGCCTAGTGATGTGCAGCATTTTGCATGTGTTTATTAGCTTCTAGAATTTCTTCCTCTGAGAAGTGTGTGTTGATTCTGGATGCCCATTTCTGGATGGGGTTTTTAAATTTTGGGGCCCTAATGTTTTCTAGTTCTTTATAAATTCTAGATAGAAGACCTTGTCTGAGTGCTTATTAGTTAAGATATTTTTCCAAATTTGTGGGTTGTCTTTTCACTCTGTTGGCGATTTCTTTTGGCGTGCAAAAACTTCTCAATAAGAGGAGGTCCCAGTTGTTAATTCCTTCAAATATTTTCCATGCAGTTTGATTTTTGTTCATGAACTGTTTGTTTACCCCTATGTCTTTAATATTTCCACCTACTTTCTTTTCTAAGAGGTTTAGTATTTCTGTTTTAATGTTTAGGTCTTTAATCTATTTTGACTTTAATTTAGTGCATGGTGATAGACCTACGTTAAGTTTTAGTTTTCAGCATGTAGAGAGCCAGTTTTTCCAGCACATTTGTTAAAGAGGATATCTTTGTTCCAGGAAGCATGTTTGGCCCCTTTGTCAAAGGTAAGATGGCTGAGTGTTTGTAGTTGCATCTGCATCTTCTAATCTATTCCACTGATCCTCAAGTCTGTTCTTTTTGCCAATACCATGCTGATTTTATCACAGTAGCCTTGTAGTATAATTTCATGTCAGGAATTGTAATGCCTTCTGCCTTGCCTTTGTTTCTCAGGATTGCCTTTGCTATTCTAGTTTTTTTTTTTTTTTCTGGTTCAAAATAAATTTTAGGAATGATTTCTCTAGGTCTTTGAGGTATGTTGGTGGTATTTTGATAGGGATTGCATTTTTTTTACATTTATTTTATTTTATTGATGAACAAATAGCAATGAGTGTTTCAAATCAAATCAGCAGGACAGATTCAACAATTAATACACTGCATACTGTTTTTGTAGTGGCTTTTTGCTGTACAAGGTGTATACATGATACTCTATCTACAAACACTATTAGAGCAGATGCCTCTAGTCAATGAATTAAGAGAATTTAGCTGTATAACTATCTTTTTTTTAGGGATTGCATTAAATCTGTATAACTATTTTGGGAGTATGGCTATCTTCACAATGTTGGTTCTTCCTATCCAGGAGCAGGCAATATCTTTCCATTTTCTGAAATCCTCTTCAATCTCTTTTTTCAGAGTATTGTAATTTTCATTGAATAGATCTTTTACTTCCTCAGATTAGTTTCAAGGTATTTCATTTTCCACAGTGCTATTGTAAAAGGTATTGTTTCTCTAATTACTCTCTCCGTGTGTTTGTTATCTGTGTAGAGGAATGTTTTTGACTTTTGGGTATTGACTTTGTATCCTGATATACTACTGAACTTGTGTATTAATTCTAGTAGCTTCTTGGTAGAGCTTTTTGGGTCTTCCAAGTAGAGTATCATGTCATCTGCAAATAATGATAGTTTAACTTCTTCTTTACCTATTCTTATTCCTTTTATTTCTCCCTCTTGTCTAATGGCTCTAGCTAAGGATTCCAGAACTATATTGAATAGGAGTGGTGATAGAGGACATCCTTGTCTTGTACCTGATCTGAGAGTAAAATATTTCAGTTTTTTTCCATTTAGAATTATGTTAGTCATTGGGTTGTCATAGATGGCTTTTATCAGATTGAGGTAGAGGCCATCTATTCCAATTTTCTGTAGAACTTTGAACAAGAATGAGTGTTGGACTTTGTCAAAAACCTTTTCTGCATCAATTGAGATGATCATGTGGTTTTTGGATTTGGCTCTATAGATATAGTGTATTACATTTATAGATTTGTGTATATTGAACCATCCTTGCATCCTTGGGATGAATCCTACCTAGCCATGGTGTATGATCATCTTGATGATTTGCTGTATTCTATTTGCTAGGATTTTACTGAGGATGTTTACATCTATGTTCATGAGGGAGATTAGCCTGTAGTTCTCTTTTTTTTAGTTTTGTCTTTCTCTGGCTTTGGTATCAGTATAATACTTGCCTCCAGGAATGATTTTGGACGAATTGTTTCCTTTTCAATTTCATTGAAGAGTTTTAGGATTATATCTTTTGTAAATTTCTTGTAGAATTCAGCTGTGAATTCATCAGGACCTGGACTTTTCTTTGTTGGTAGGTTTTTTAAATTATTATTACATTTTGAATTTCATTGGCTGTTATTGGCTTATTGAGAATTGTTATGTCTTCTTGTTTCAGTTTTGGTATTTTGTACCTTTCTCAGAATCTGTCCATTTCTTCTGTGTCTTCAATTCTGAGAAAGTAAAGATTCTCGAACTAGCTATTGATGATCTTCTGAATTTCTACTGGGTCTGTGGTAATTTCACCCTTTACATTTCTTACTGCTTGAATTTGAGTTTTTTCTTTCCTATTTTGATAAGCTAGGGGCTTATCAATTTTAATCTTTCAAAGAACAAGCTTTCTGATTCATTAATTCTTTGTATTTTTTTGTCTTGGGTGCATTAATTTCTGTTTTAATCTTTATAATTTCCCCCCATCTTTAGGCTTTGGGTTTGGTTTGCTTTTCCTTTTCTAGATGTTTGAAGTGAAGCATTAGGGTATTTATTTGTTCCCATTCTGTTTTCCTAATGTGTGAGTTCACAGCTATAAATTTCCCTATAAGAACTGCTTTCATTGCATCCCATAAATTCTGATAAGTTATACTTAAATTTTCATTGAATTGTAGATGTTATTTAATTTCATCAGTAAACAATTGGTTGGTGAGGAGGGTGTTATTTAATTTCCATGTATTTCCTGAGTTTTTATGGTTTCTTTTGTCATTTATTTCCAGTTTCATTGCACTGTGATCAGATAATATGCATGGAATAATTTCAATTTTCTTGCATATACTTAAGCATGACATATGGAC
The DNA here is from genome assembly GCA_004027165.1 of Ctenomys sociabilis. Taxonomy (NCBI): domain Eukaryota; kingdom Metazoa; phylum Chordata; class Mammalia; order Rodentia; family Ctenomyidae; genus Ctenomys; species Ctenomys sociabilis. The sequence continues at coordinate 3,874 of PVKA01048592.1, forward strand.
TAGTATGCAGCCTAGTTTTGAAAATGTCCCATGTGCAGTTGAAAAAAGTGTGTATTCAGATGTGGTTGGGTGGAATGCTCTGTATATGTCCACTAAGTACATTTGTTCCAAGTTCTGGCTTTATCTCTTTTTAAGTCCCTTTATTCTTGCCATTTGTAATTGTCTTAAATACTTCTTTCATATACGTTGGGTGGTATTATAACTTTTTCTTACAACAGTTAAAAACACCAGAATACTTAAGAGGAGAAGAAGTCTATTGTGTTTATCCCACTTTTGGTCACTGTTCTTTTTTCCCTATGTTGCAAGCTTCTTTTTTTTCCTAATCATTTTATTTCTGTTTAGAAAACCTTGGAGAGCCACTTTTTGGATACATCTCCTGGTGGTACCTCCTGTGCACCCCCACCGACCCAGCACTGCCGCCCAGGGCCCTTGCTCACATCCGGGTTTGCTCTTGGTGTGTGCTGTGAGTGCAGACTGGTGTGGTGACGGCCTCACAGAGCACGTTCTGCTCACCCTCCCGCCCGCCAGTGCTCGCAAGCTGTCCTCTTTTCTACCATAATCACCTTTTTGATCCATAGTGTTGCCTTTTCTAGAATGACATGTAGTTGGAATTTGATAGTATGGAGTCTTTTCAGATTGATTTTTTTTTTTTTTTTTTTGACACTGGGAATCAGACTCAGATCTTGTGCTTCCCACGTAGGCGCTTATGCCACTGAGCTATCCCCCTTGCCCGAGTCTCACTTTTTTCACTTAGTAACATGCACTTGTTTCCTCCGTACCTTTCCATTGTTTCTTAGCTAGTTTCTTCTTAGTGTGGAAAATATCCCATCATCTAGGACTGCATTTTTCCACTGAGGAACAGCTTGGTTATTTTAAGTTTGAGCAATTATGAATAAAGTTGTTATAAACATTTTATGTACTGGCATCGTCCTCCCTGCACTCTGCTTCTAAGCTCACTTGTTGAAGATTTTACTTCTGTTATTGTATTTCTTCTCTGTGTCTTCTGTTTCTTTGCTAAGACTACATTTTTTCATTTATTTCAGGTGTCTCTCACTTTTTTCATAATTTCTGAAGCATCTTTGTAACCGGGTAACCCTAATGCCTGTGCTTCTCAGTGTTGGTGCCAGCTTGTCTTTCTCCATTCAGTTTGAGAGCTTCCTGGTTCTTGACATGAACAGTGATTTTCATTGAAACTTGGGTGTTTGGGGTATCACGTTATGAGATGCGATCTTATTTAAACTTTCTTTTGAGCTGAGCTCCAATAGTAGTGCTCTAGCAGTGAAGGGGGCAGAGCAACTTCCACTTCAGAGTGAGGCAGGTCTCCTAGCTGGACTCGCCCCACTCACTGCTGGGTGGGTGGAGCTGCAGCTGCTCAGCAGATTCCAGGGCCACCTCATGGCTAAAGGGACACCAGAGGTGCCTGTTTGCTCCTCCCCCGTGGCCCCCACTAGCACCAGGAAGGGTGGTTAAAATTCTTGACTCTGGCAGAAGCCTCTGTCTCAGTTACGTTTCTTTTGTTGATGAGACAAAATACCCAACCACTCAAATTAAGGAATAAAAGGTTTATTTAAGTCACAGTCTGTGGAGGTTTCAGTCCATAACTAGCTGGCTCCAGGGTGGGGTGGCATGGCCGAGAGGTCATGGCTGTGGAGGATAAAAGCAAAAGTGGGGGTGAAGCTGTTTCTCCCTGCTACCCCCAAGGAGTGGGTGGGTGCAGCCCTCACACCATCTCAGTGCCCTCCTTCTGCTTGGATTCAGGAATGTTTACAAAGTAAGGACCCTGGCTCCTTATAAAGTCACTTAATAACTTTTAAACTTCTCAAGTTGATACAATGTATCAACTATTACAATCTACCCCTTGTCAACTTGGCAACCTGACACATTTCTTTACACTGTTTCCAAATACTAAGTCACAGTTATTTTTATCACTTCACAATTTGAACATTATAACACAGGTTAATAATCCTTAAAGAACCACAAATTAAGTCTATCAACATTATATTAGAACCACATTCTGTCCCTCACCGCCAAACAACTCACAAATATCCCTTTATTGAAAAGCATTTAGTCCATCTGCTAGAGTTGTGGAAGTCCTAACAGTCTCAGCACTGCTGAAAAGTCCAAGTGCCAAGTCTCCTCTGAGATGTAAGGCAAACTCTTTACTTGTGAGCCTCTGTACAAATGAAAGCAAAATTAAATACTTCCAATATTCGATGGCACAACACTAACATTTCCATTCCAAAAGTTACAAATGGGGATACAAAGTATTGGGACCAAAGTAAGTCCAAAATCCAGCAGGGCAAATACTAAGCCCTGTAGTTCCCTGTGCTGTATCTAAGGCGATCTGTGGCAGGTGGTGAGCTCCAAAGGCGTGGGTGGCTCCACCTCTACAGCACATCCAGGGGTTGTAACTCCCACGATTTCTCTCTCCTTTCAGGGTTCCTCAGATATTCCATGTTCCTGGCTTCTCCAAATTTCTAGGGTTGCCAATGCACCTCTGACTTCACTCTCGCAGCCTTGCACACTGGCCTTTCAGGGACACATCGCCTGGCTTCCCAGGACTTCTGAAATTGGGATGGAAGCCTTCTTAACCCCATTCTACATGAACCTAAAACCAGGGACACTTGAATGCGGCCAAGACCTGCTGCTGCCTGGAGCAGTAGGCAAGCTTCCTCCCCTTTTGGCTGTAGGGGTCAAGTGCCTGGATTGCTGTGCACTCTGAACCCAATTCTAAGGGACGAATTCCCTATGCCCCCACAACCCTGAAACAGGGTGCAGCAGCTGCCACTCTGCGACACGGTGCTCTGTGGCTTTCTCCTCCAAGCCTTTCACATTGGCAGATTTGAGCCTATGAAGGGCGGCAACTTGCTGCTTCTTGTGACACTCTCAGGCCACCTTTTCTATTCTCCTGTTTCTTCTCTGCAATTGAGCTCTTCTCAGCTCTATCTTGTAGTCCAAGATATGGACTCCAAGAGTTTATGGGAGGTTCCTTTAGAGCCAAACTCACAACCTTTAAAAATCATTTTTCTAGGCTCTCTGTTCTTGAATGTCAACATAGATCTGATTAATAGTCCCCAACAACAGCCATGCCACAACCTCAGCATGCTTTGAAATTTCTTCTTGCAGATTAATTAGTCTATTACTCTTTAATCTCAGTCTCAGGAAAAGTCTCTAGACACAAGCAAAATGCAGATAAGCTTTCCAGCCATAATATACATTGTCTGGAGTCCAGCAGTCAATGCAGTCCTTCCCAACAGAAACCCCCTGAGGCTGGTCTTCACTGACTGGATCTCTTCTCCCTCTGGTCTTCTGAGGTCTGACCAGCATCTCCCACCCAGAAGAGCCTAAGGTGTTGCAGTGCTACTCCTTCAGGTGACATCTCCAAACTTTTCCAAACTCTTCCCACAAGCCCTTCCCAAGGATTGTTGAACCGCAGGGTCAGGTACAGTCACAGCAATCACCCCACTTCTCTGATATAAAATTCTGTCTTACTTTTCTCTTGTTGCTGACTCAAAATACCTGAAGCCCCAAATTAAGGCAAAAAATGTTTAACTCATGGTTTGTGGAGGTCTCAGTCCATAATCAGCTGGGTGGCCTGGCAGAGAGACAACAGTTCATGACAGCAGAAGACACAAAACCAACAAGAGCAGAAGAGGAGAAAAGCCTCTTTTCCTCCCTCAGGGTGCATGTGGGCTATGCCCCTCCTGAGGAAGAGGCAGTGCTCACACCATCTCCTGCCCTCCTCTCACCCAGGCTCAGGATGTTTGCAAGGTGAGGACCCAGATCCCCTGCTGAATCTTAGTTAGCTTCCAAATTTCTCAAATTGACACAGTGTACCAACCATAACAGCCTCTCCCAACACCCCCCAGAGTTTGGAGAAAGGCGGCTCTTTACTGCTGGTTGAAAGTGGGGTCTGGGCTGGGCCATGGTCTTTCCTGTGGTGTTTGGCTGCAGTACAGTGATTAACGTCTAGAAGTTGTCTTCTTAGGCTACTCATTTCCTAAGCTTTTGGCTCACCTCAGAAGGCCTGGGAGAGTTTTGTTGTTTCTGGTCTGTACTTAGCACTTCCAGTTTGCTGGCTCCCTTAGCTCTACCTCTGGGACGCTGAGATGACATGAAAAGGAACCCTAGAAAACCCACCACTGTGCCATTCCTTGGGTTCTGAAGGCTTTTTCAGTCCATATTTCAGAATTTATGTTTGCCGGAGCTGTAAAGTGCCTCCTTAGGCAGATGCAGGGCAGAGGGTTCGCTCTCCGGTCTGCCGTGCCAGCCCTACCCCCGGGGCTTGCTGAGACAGTGGTGGAGACTGGGCGTGGTGGCGCGCACCTGTAATCCCGGTGCTTGGGAGGCTGTAGATCGCTATGAGTCTGATCTACATAGTAAGACCCTGTAGACCTTGTACAACATACATTAAAAAAATTACATTTGCTTCATGTATAATGTCCCGGGGTTTCAGCTGTAGTGTGTGGAAAGAGTAAAGCATGTCTACTTCAGCTCTGGATGGGAGCTTTCTCTGATTATCTTGATGTAGACTTCCTCTGAGCCTTCAGGACAAGCAGGCTCTGGGCAGCCACCTGAGGGTGATGGAAACAAGCAGCCCCCGTGTGCCGGGCCTCGTCACTCTGTGGGACACACAGCAGTGCCCACGTAGTCTGCCTTACATTTAAGAACATGGCTGAGAATTACATGGAGCCAGTTCCTGATTCCAGCTCTGCCTCTTCTAAGCTCTGTGACGCTGGATAAGTTAGCTGAACCCTTTGAAACTAATATTTTCCATTTATAAAATAAGGGACAGATTACTGCTGATGTCATAGGCTGCTTGTAGATTAAATGAGATGGTGTACATACACCACTTTGCATAGTGTCAACATGAAGCAAGGCTTAGGAGATACTAGCTGTTGCTGTTTTTTCTGCAAGGCAGCCTGTGTGGAGTATAAAAATTCTCCCTTATCCCTGTGTGCTGTAGACGGAGGCTGCCTCTAGACTTGCCTGGTGCCAAATGCCCTTCTCTTTCCATGATCCACCACGGAAACCACTTTAATCCATGCATGTCTTTTTGAGGGGTCGAGGTGGATGCATAGGTAAGAGGTGAAATGATTTGTTTTTGACAGGAGAAAGTGAAGAGAAGAATTCACAGGGGAGATTTATTTTGAGCAAATTTCAAAATAATTATTCTGAGTGAGATAACTCAGAAACAGCGAGTACATATCATATAACCCTATCTGCATAAATCTCCTGAAAATGCACCATAAGACATAGTGATAAAAACAGGTTCCTAGTTGTCTGGGGACAGGTTTGGTTGTAGGAAGGAAAGAACGGGCACTGGGGGTGTGGGTGCAAGGCTCACTGCCGTGATTGTGGCGCGCATAGGACCAGTCACATTTCGGAACTCACCAAGCGGACGATCTAAACCCCTGTAGGTTGGTGTCTTAGGGTTATCTTGTCATGCATTAAACAATTTCTTCATTCCTCTCTGAGGCCTACTGGCCTGACTGGACACTCTGGGAATGAGCCCAGAACTCTGTTTGACAAGTGTTCCATGTGATTCTCACACACAGTGAAGCCTGAAAGCCACTGATTTAGGTGTCAGATTGGAGTATACATTTGAGAGTCACTCGCTTGGAGGTCAAACTCAAAGTTGTAGGAAGAAGAGATTTAACAACAAAGATCAGAAAGAAAGAGATGGGAACTTGGTAAAAATCTACATTCAGGAGAAGGGAGGGAAAAGGAACAGGTGACAGAAATAAGGTGCAGGCAGCCTGAGGTTTTAGCAAGGGATCTGACAGATCCCAAAGGGACTTCAAAATTAGGCATCATCAGCAACGATCATGGCTGTGTGGTGCCTTCCTCTGTGCAGAAGAGCTTCCCAGAGTCCAGCCTGTTTTTGTGGCTGCTGGTGCCTCGAAGGGAAGGCAGCGTGGCCATGAGGCCAGGCAAGCAGCACAGCAGAAGGAGCCAGCCTCCGTGGTGCAGCCTTGCTTCTCCAGGCCCTGCTCTGTCTGTCAGACCTCTGAACTGGAACCCCTGTTCCTGTTTTGAAAATGAGGGTAAATGCTATGCACTCGCAGGGCAGAGTCTTGGTGGCACAGAAGCCCCTGCTCCAAATGACTTACCCAGTTGTTGGTTTCTTTATGCTTTGCACCTCCACTTGGATTCCTCTTCCTACAGACAAAGAAACTGAGCCCCAGGGCAGGCAAGTGATGCTCCTGACACTGCAGGATTGCCATGCACTCCATATTGGAAGGCTTGTTTTCACTGGAGCAGACACTGAGCAGGTCAGGCTGAGTCCAGAATGCTGCAGCCTGGAAGGCAGGCCTGCAGAGCAAGTATCCAGGTAGTGCACACTAGCATACGTGGAGTCCAGCACCTTCCTCCTGTGCATCTCCGGAGCACAGTTCCACCCCACTCTGCCTCACCAGTCTGTACCCCAGGAGCTTGTCCAGCATTCATTCACTCTGACAGTGAGCACCGGTCACCTGCAGTTTGGCCAGCACCACACTCGGCACGTGAGGATGCAGACCCTGAAAGCCTGAAAGAGCTTACTGCCTGGGAGTGGAGGCAGGGCAGGCACAGAGACACGAGGCACACACAAGACAGCTTGTGTCTGCAAACAGGAGAGGCTGCACACATGCAGTGGCTGTTGGAAAGACTGCAAGCAGTATGGTGATGCACACCTGTGATCCCAGCACTCAGGAGGCTGAAGCAGGAAGATCACTGTAAGTCTGAGCCCAGCCTGGGTTACATAGTTATCTCAAGGCCAATCTGAACTGCATAGTAAGACCCTAACGCAAAAGAAAAAAAAAAGGATTGTGCTTGGATTGGTCCCTGCTTGAACCCCTGGCACTCTCCCTGCCCACATCAGTCCATTCAGAGACAGCAGCTGTCAGCGTCCTCTTCCTTCTTCAAACCCTCACCACCTGCCTTCCCCAACCACACTGGCTGTGGCACAAGCCGTGCTCACCCCTTGCCTTGTGCCCACTCACAGCACGGCCCGCAGGGCTCCTGGCTTCCTCTCCTCAGGTTGCTTCCTCCTCCTTCACTGCTGCTGGTGAGGGTGGTGCTGGCCACATGTCCCGCTGCTCCCGTCCTTTCCTCTTGCTCTCACTGGCTCTGACCATGCACACCCTTAGCAGCAAATCCCCACCTTGGATGCTCTCTGATTAGCACCCCTCCTGCAAGTTCCACAATAATCTCAGTGTAGCTACCCCAAGGACCTCGCCCTTTTCCCGCCAGTCTGTGCCTGTGTTCCCAGAAGTAGGACTTAGGCAGGAAATCCAAGGTCTCCCCAGTGCCATCCTGTGCACCACCTGCCTCATGCCACAACCCTGCAGCATCTCAGCTGACCTCTGGACTGCCCCATCATGCATCCCGCAGTGGGCCAGGCTGCCCCAGCAACCTCCGGTCTCACTCTGTCCTCTTCCCACAGTGGTACTGCACCTCTCCCACTTTATAGAGAAAGGATGGAAGCACAGAAGTTGCAAAAAGTGTTAGCACCACAGCTAGAAACTAAGTGGCAGCCCCAGGACCGCACTGAAACCCAACCTCCAACTGCACCACACACTGCCCTGAGCAGCTTTGTGGAGGTCCTGTCCGCTTCCTACTCTCTCCACAACAGAGCAGAGCTTCCAGTCGGCATGGCCCTTCTGGCGGCAGCACTGTGGAGCTGCTCCAGGCCTCGTGGTCCCTGCCCTGTGCTTCCAGCTGGACAGCTCCCCCGGTGGGTACTGGAACGCTCTGCTAATATCCCTTCCACAGAAACTCGCCCCTCTTCCCATGAGCACGGCCTGCACCCTTCAGCTATCAGTGCTGCAGATGCTGTGCCATGCCCTCTGCAGGAGGTACAGAAGCTGGGCTCTCCAGCCCTTATTCAGGCCAGCACTCAGGGCCACCCTGCTCCAGAGCTCCCCAGAGATGGGCCTGGCCCGGCCCTGATGCCCCCCTCCCTTCTGCAGGCTTTCAGGGCAGACCTCCCTGCCCATGAGTCGCTAACTCAGCAACCACCCCTTGGAGAAGCCTGGGTGCTGAGTCTTCCCAGTGAGGCAGAGCTAGGTGCTACTGAGAAAAATCCCATCCTGGGAGCTGCAGCTCCCAGGCACTCGAGGCAAGGTGCCATAAAACCCTCGGTCCACTCTGGTCCACTTGATCATGGTTTTGTTTTGTTTTTTCTTGGTACCAGGGATCAAACTTAGGACCTTGCACTGACCAGGCAGGTGCTTAAGCCACTGAGCTATCTCCCTGCCCCATCGGTCATGGCTTCTTAACCAGACGACTCATGTCCAGGTGGCTCTGGACTTCTTGGCCCCATGCGAGTCATTAATTTGGTGACTGTTCTTGAGCCCTGGTCACAGAGCACCCACCCTGGAAGCGAGCTCTCACATCCTGCCATATGATGGTCGCTTCAGCTGCCTCCTGCCCTGGCCCACTCTCCTCAGGTCCTTCCATTACAGAGTCCACATCCTTGGCCCACAAGCCTCTACTCAGAGAAACAGCACCACTTCAGAGAGGACACAGGCTTGTGCCACTCCTTGCTCACTTCCTCACCTGGGGAGGGTGCCACCAGGTAGGTCTGGTTTTCTCTGATTCTGGATGAGGCCCTCAGTCTTGAATGTGTGTTCCTTTGAACCTGAGACTCCCAGGATCCCACAGCCAAGAGAACAACAGAATAGTAACTCTCCCCTTCCTCTTACAAAGCTGGGGACCCTGTCACACTAACTCATCCCCCAGCAGTCTGCAGACCATGAAATGGGACCCAGAAGAGCAGCCCGCAGCTCTCAGGGTGCTGCTGCAGGCAGTCTGGCTCCCAAGTCTGTGCTCAGTGTGCCAGGGGCTCACCTAGTACATACATAGTAGCTCAGGGCTGCTTGCTGGTGAGGTGCAGGAGGCAGGTCATGGGAGGCAGGCAGAGTCTGAGGTCAAGGCAGGAGTGGGGAAGGCTGAGGAGACACACCAGGCCCACTTGCTGAGTGTCGAACCCGGAAGAGAAAAGCATCTGGTGGGGAGTCTTCCATGCACCTAGAGGAAGCTGGGCTCCCAACTGTGAGCTTCTCACCTGGCAGGAAGGCCTGTGGGGGCAGGAAGGAGGGAGTTGGGGTCATAGGGGCACACTGAATCATCATCCTGTTTGCTCAGAGCAATGCTCCAGGAAGAACAACTGGGCAGCAGATGATGAGGGGTGGAGATGGCTGGGGTTTCCTCCCAGCAGGAATACAAGGGTCACCCCCTGCCTGCAGCCTTGTGAGGTCTCCCCTTATTCCCTGGTGCCAACAGGCTGATTCCCCAGGAATGGGGCAGGGGACCAGTCAAGAGTCCTCAGCTCCCCCTTGGCTTGGAAGATGACTGCTACGCAGAACGCAGAACGAAACTCTGATCATCATGCTATAGCCCCCGTGGGAGGGGACAGTCCTGGCCAGGAAGGGGAGGGCACAGAGAGGTGAGAAGGAGAGGGAAGGAGGAGGAGGAAGTGAGCCAGACGCAGGCCACACAGTGGCTACTGTGTGAGCACTCCTTCACCACGTCCAGGAGAAAGACAAGGCATCTACCCCAGGCAGATCTGAAGGACCCTACTTCATTGACTAAATCCCAGGTCCTCAAAACCTTGGTAGGAAGGACATAGAGGTGGGCGATCAGGAAAAGAGTCTGGCCTCTGGGCTCAGCTGCTGGATTTGGGGGATGCTGGGAGGTGGCTGGCGTTCACCACCTTCCCAGGGCTCCAGGCTCCCACCCTGTGAGTTCCAGGCCCTGCTCAGAAGCTGCCCCTGTCAGCACAAGAACAAAACATGACTCACTGTGGGAGGCAGAGTGTGACCAGGGGATGGGGATACAGACAG
>PVKA01048593.1:0-13871 GCA_004027165.1 Ctenomys sociabilis
CATCTTTTTTTTTTTAAGTCTACTTTCCACCATCTTCCACCATCCTTCCATTTTCTCTACACTAGAACCCTGGTACACTTCACATTTCTGAAAATTCTGTTGCTAAATGAGTGGCCATAATTGAATAAAATATATCCATTAATTTTAATTAAACATTGTAATGAATTCCATCTGAACTCAAGACAATTTTTTTGAGGGATGAAAACAAGTTTTTGTAAGTAATGAGGAACATTTTGAAGGGCTATAATTTGTGCACTACAGTGATATAGTGGAAGTGTGTTAAGTTAGCATCGTTTTCTTCAACGCTTTTTCAACCTGTTTTTGGCTCATGGTATTTTTATTCAGAGTACAGTTAAGGTAAGGGTCCAACACAGAGATGGACACATTTAGCACAAAAGACAGTGTAGACAGCACAGTGCTTAGAAATATGGAAAAGGAGCATGTGAAAGAAGAGAGAAGATGCCTAAGAAATGCCATCACCTTAGCTTCTTCTTTGCCATATGAAAGAAAAATTATCTAGATTTATGCAAACGAGAGTATAATACGCTTTTTTATGGTCATTTCTTTTTTTTTTTTGTCTTTTTGAGACAGGGTCTCACTATGCAGTTCAGGCTGGCCTTAAGCTCACTTTGTAGCTCAGGCTGGTCTCGAACTCACAGCAATCCTCCTGCCTCAGCCTCCCGAGTGCTGGGATTACAGGCATGCGCCACCACGCCCGGCTTATGGTCATTTCTGACAATCTGTTGTATCAAGTAAACTGGTGAGGATGACTTTTCCTAGAACCAAAATGTCAACATATTTATCAACGTGTCACTTGTTATTTTATTATTATTATCTTTTTATGTATTTGGTATAGGGTGTACAGGGTCTCACTATGTAGATCAGACTCGTAGTGATTCTCCTGTTTTCAGCCTCCCAAGCACTGGGATTACAGGCACGTGCCACGACACCCAGTCTCAGTTACTGTCTCAGTGTGCCCCAGGGGCACGCTGGCATGCTGGGATTAAGCCCTGGCTGCTGTGCTCCGCCTAAGCAGGCATCATGTCACTTGTTACTCTTTGTCTTTTGCACTATTGGAGATCGAACCCAGGGTCTGTTCACTGAGCTGCACATCCAGTCTTTAATATTTGTTGTCTTGAGATGGGATCTTGCTGATGACCAGGCTGGGCTTGAACTTGGAATCTTCCTGCCCCAGTTTCCTAGAGTGTTGGGACTGCAGGTGTACAACACCATGTCCGGAAGAATATCACATCTTATAGAATATCTGCTTACTATGTTTTAGGCAAAGAAGTCATTATAATAAAACAGAAGGAACTGCCTCAAAAGTGATTTTATATATATATATATATATATATATATATATATATATATATATATATATTTTTTTTTTTTTTTTTTTTTTTTTTTTACCAGGGATTGAGCTCAGTCCCTTGCACTTGCCAGGGAAGCACTTATTCCATTTCCCTGACCCACAAAATACAATATTTTAAGAGCCATTAAGGTAAAAACTTTTTTTCTTGACCAGCTATTTTATGAGGTAATGCAACCCCTCACTGTTTGACCTCTCAAGAGAGCAATGTAACTTTCATTTCCCTTGCCATCTCAACCCACTTCCACGGTTGTTTGCTTTCTACTTGTCTTCTCTAAGTTCTCTTGCCAAAGTCGTTGCCAATCAATCTTCTTCTTTTTAATTACAATGTTTTGACTGGGTTTCTTGGAAGAAATTCATACATCCAGCCATTTCCTGTTATTTGGATGACTTTCCTTTTCTGATTTATATTTTGTTGAAGAAATATTTCGACCAGATATTTTGTGCCAGAAATCAAACTAGGTGCTAGAGAGACACAAATGAATATGGAAAACTCACCCTGTTCTTGAGAGTTTTGTAGGCTGGGTTTGGAGGGGGCAGAGGAGACAACTAGATACTGCTTCACCATAATGCTATGGATTCTGGGGTATCAGTACGCTTAGGAGCCAAGAGTGAAAGCAGCTTCTTATGGGGTGAGGAAAGATTGGGGCAAAGTTCTTCTTGGCCAAGTGGTATGTGAGCTGTCTTAAAGTGTTAACAGAGTTTTCAGTGTGTCATGTTCTCTCTCTTTGGCTCTTTCGCTTTCCCCTTTCTCAGTATTTACATTTGCCCATCTTTGTCCTTGGCCCTTTATTCTCTCCTTGTTCTGCTCTTTCTCTATGATGTCTGTGGTACCAGTGTGCTGTATGCTGTGCGTACCATACTACCTGACTGCTAATTCTGTTCCTGAAATGCCCAGTAGGACCTATTACATCCCTTGTAAATACTGTTTGGTCTATACATTTCAAAGGAAACTCAGCCGAAGACATCTAAAGCGGGGGACTATTTAACCACTTAAATTCATTTCTTTATCTGGTGTGTGCTTTCAATAATGCCACTCCAGCACTTGGGAGGCTGAGGCAGGAGGATTGTTGTGAGTTTGAGACCAGCCTGAGCTACAAAGTGAGCTTAAGGCCAGCCTGAACTGCATAGTGAGACCCTGTCTCAAAAAGACAAAAAAAAAAAAAAAAAAAAAAAAAAAAAAAAAAAAGCCACCCCAAGGAAGCTAGATGCTCAAGCCAGCCATTCATCAGCAAATTATCTTTGTCTCCTCTCCCCTTGCCTTCCACGTCTACTTGAGCATTGAGGCCTTTGCTGTGCATGCACCTTGAAGCCATCTCCCTCCTTGCATTCCTGCTATTACATGCTTAATGTGCAACTTCCCCATTTGTTTCTGCACTCACCTGCCAATGGTTAGCTCCATCTGCAGGCTTGTTCTCCTTATAGTCTCTCCCTTATTGCTACTGCAGTATCCTCTCAACACATGAATCCAGTATCTTCACTCTTCTGGTTAAAATCCTTTGATCACTCCCCACTGACCCCAGAGGGTCCTACACAGTGGTTGGTTGGGTTCATGCAATCTGTCCTTGGGAATCTCTCCATCTCCTTTCCACTGTAGGACAAATGAATCTGCATATGGTTCCCAGTGGCCCAGACTCTCATGCTTATGCATCTGTCATTCTCTCTAGCTGAGAGTCTTCATCTCCTTTATTTGACTGAATAAATCTTAGTCACTCAATCATCAAACTATAGCACAGTTTCTCTGTCCTCTTTTCCCCAATTTACCTTACTTGGATAACTGGCCATGTCATATAAATTCTTGCATATTTGTGAATTTACAAACATTTCCTACTTAGTCTCTGGTGTCTTTGGGGCCAGGGCCCCTTTTTTGTTCTCTGTGACCTCAGCTCTGTGAATGGAGAGCAGCATGCACCTAAACCTTGCTAGCAGGGAATAAATGGACCCAGCCCTCCCAAAGGACCCTCCTCAGAGCCCTTAACCCTGAGCTGGCTCCTTTCCATCTGCATTGTCAGAGACAAAAGAAAAGAGAAGTAACAAGAAGATAAAAAAGATTTTTCAACAAATACTATATGTCTGTTACATAAGGAATCTCATGTATGATTTTTTTAATAGTCTAAATTGACATCTAAAAGCAAAGTCACACAGAAAAATTACTATTAAAGTAGTATAATAGGGGCCAGTGAGATAGCTCAGCAGACTAAAGCACCTGCTTAGGTACTCTTGGACAAGCGCAGGGTTCGATACCCGGCACCATATGCTGCACCAGCCCCGTTCCTAGGGTGGGCTGAGCCAGCCAGAGTCCAGGCGTAATGGTGCATACCGTTAATCCCAGGGCTGGGAAGGCTGAAAGCAGGAGGATCGCCATGAGTCTGAGCTGTGTAGTGAGACCCTGTAACAACCAAGTACATTTTAAAAAATAAGTGTAATAGTAAAACAATATTATGATATAAAGGAATGCAAAAGACTTCTTAGCTAAATGAAAAATAGCAAGAATGTGGAACACATTTTAAATACTGACTTTGAGATTTCCTGAAGGGTATACATTTAAGGAAAGTCAAAGATACTGTAAATAAATCTATATCTATCTGTATATAGAAATCAGTATGAATGTAATTATTGTGTATGACAAATATATACCAATAAAAAAGATAAAGCTTCTCAAAGTCTGGAATAGGCAGATTTACCTCATAACAATTACTACCTAAGCTAACATTATGAGCATGGGTTTTGCACCAGGCATCATACTGAGTGTTCCACATGCATTATCTTGATCTTTGCAAGACACTACGAAGTAGGTAGGATTTGTGTGCCCAGCTTGCAATTGAAGAGAGTGAAGCCTTTGTATCTAGGTCAGTTGGATAGAAACTGGGCTTTCTGGCTTCCATCAAGGCGTTTTCTTCTTAGGGTCCAGAGTGTGGCTCTTCAGGCAATGCCCACGCAGTGCTGTGCCTTTCCTGGGGCCCTATCAGCTCTCACACAAACTAGAGGCAAAGCCAAGGGACATTTCCATCCTGCCTTCCTGGTGGCTTTTTGTGAATTTCCTATTTGGATGTCTCGGAGAGAGACTCCCAATTTCTTCCCTCTTCCAAAAGATGCACAAGAGATGGCTTGATAAAGTCACATGTAACAGTGTATCAGGAGTAGTGAAGAAAGCCAAGTGTATTAACCTTGCATATTGTTTGCCTGTGTGGGCTGTGGGTGTGAGTGCCGAGCAAGAGCTTCCTCTGCAGAACCTGGCAGTGGCAGGGCCAGGAGGTACAGTATCTGATCGGAACTCTCCAAGGAAGTGGCAAGAGCAAGGCACTGAGTTTTCACCACTGGACACTCCAGTAGCTTCAACTGGACACAGGCGGGAGAAAAAAGAAGGGAGAGAAGAGGACTGCAATCACACAAGTAGACTGTACAGAGGCCAAGCACAGAAGTCGGTCTTCACTCATGTTTAGGCTGTTCAAATTTAGAACTCAAAACAAATCTGAGCTGTGGGTGTCCTTGATGGATTTGGAAGACTAAATCAACTAAATTCAACTTTGTTGATTACCAGAACCATCACAAATTTGCTGTTAGATATTCTTTATCCTTTTATAATGATGAGAACATGAAAGCTAAGAGAGGTTAAATAACTAGTTCAAAGGTACTTGTAAAAAGGGGGAATAAAGCTTGGGGCCCAGAGCAGGTGCCTCAGTGCTCACATGCTAACAGGCTTCGATTTTGGTATTTTTTATTAACTCACAACAACCTGTTGTAGAGTGTTTTGGCGTTTTGAGGTTGGCTATTGAATCACTGGTAGCTGGAAATCAGCATGCAGTCTCAGTTGAGTAGCAAAATATATTAGTGAGACTTGATTTGCATCCTACCAGAGTGAAGAGAAATTCTTGTGTACAAATGGAAACTTGTGTAGGGCCGGCCAAACAGCTCAGTGGATTAAAGCACCTAGAAGCGGGCACAGGGGATGGGGGTTCGATTCCCGGGCCTAACATGGTGGCCCTGCTGCCCCCCCCCAAGCACTGAGACAGCTGGGTGTGGTGGAGCAGGTCTGTAATCCCAGCACTTGAGAGGCTGTAAACAGGAGAATCATTATGAGTCTATCTAGTAGTGAGACCCTGAATGCCTTATAGACCCTTCCCTAAAATAATAGAAAACAAAATAAAACAAAGAAATCCCCCCAAAATAAAACAAAAAAGAAGACAGAAACTTGTGTGAAAAAAATCATGCTAGTGAATGTGAGAAGAGAGAGGGAGGAAAGGAAGATGGGTGGATATAAAGGATGGAAGGAAGATAGAAAACAGGAAGCAGAAAGTAAGATTGGATAGAAAGCAGGGGTCAAGGAAAGCAAGGAAAAGAGGAAAGGAAGAAGGAACAAGAGAAAGAACAAAAGGCAGATGGGAGGGAGCAGGCAAAGGAGGAAAAGATGGGCAACATAGTAGGCAAAACAGAGGAATAGTTTGGTTTATTTTTCCTGGGTGTGACAGGCACAAAAAATTGTGAACAAGAATTCCTTACTAAGGAGAATAACTTATCAAATAACTTAGAGAGAGAATGGCAAAACAACAATAAAAACAGAAGAAAATGAAAGAGGAGATTTTGGAGCTAAGGGAACAATGTAAGGAACAAAAGAATGTCATTAAAAACCTTAATTAGAAACAACAGAAAGCAGAGTACAAACAGCTGAAAATCACAGAGAAAGTGCTGAAGATAATCATAGTGAACTTGGAGGAAGACACAGCAGTTGAAATGAGTTCCAGGGGTGGGTCTCGTACCACCGAGCTCCCTGCACACTCTCAGGCTCCAGCCTGCCGGTTCTCTTCCTTGGAGGTCCTTCTTTCTCGGATTCCAGGGCCTTTCCACTTTCTGTTATCCATCAGGCCTTCTAGTCTTACTCTCTCTTCATCCCATTTAGGCAAAAAACTCTCCCTGGAAATCTGAATAATAGTTTAAATTTTGTTTCTGCCTCTTGGCAAATGCCATCCGGAAAAACAGTCCTTCTGGTGTGGTGGTGACGGAGAGCTCTTCCGTACTAAGCCCATTCTAGGGTCTGTCACAGTGGAAGACTCCTGGGAAATCAGGACATTTGAGTTGACTCACTCGACTTCCTTTCCTCTCTTTATATGTGGCAAAACAAATGAGCAATCAAAAGCCAACCAAAATCCAATCCAAAACAAAAGTGTTTCCTTGAATAAATCCAACTCTGCCTACTTGGAACATTTGCGTGGGACTGGAGTGACTACCACAAATGGTCTAATCTCACTTTGAATTTTATGTCCATCATTTTCAAAAGAGTACTTGACAATTCCTGGATGTCCTTGTATGTTCTGTTTATTCTCTGATCCCTAAAATGACATTTTCACAGCTTTCTTTTTTTTTCTTCCAACCTTTGGTATCACTGTTCCTCTTGGCTCATTGCTTCCTCTGCTGTGGGTCTTTTTTTTCTTTTTAATGTCTTTTTGAGACAGGGTCTCACTATGCATTTCAGGATGGCCTTAAGCTCGCTTTGTAGCTCAAGCTGGTCTTGAACTCACAACAATCCTCCTGCCTCAGCCTCCCAAGTGCTGGGATTACAGGCACGTGCCACCATACCCGGCCTATTTGGTCCTCATCTTCCTGCCACAGGGTAGCATATCTTTCCCTTAGAAAACACTTTGTCTTGGCTTCTAGGATGGCTCAGGATGATTTCCTACTAATCCTACCGCCCTCATTACTGTTTCTCTGGCTCCTTTGCTGGATTCTCTTTCTGACCTTTCCCTACCAGTACACCTCAAGGCTTAGACCTACCTTCCTTTTCTATCCATGTAAGGGTTCCACATCTCATCCTTACATAGACTGATTTCTTTTGGAAGTGGGAATTTGACACAAGTTTTTCTTAAGACTTTTCAGGTGATTTTCATCCCACAGTGAGAAGCAAGGACCATTTACCCAATCTAGGTGATTTTAGTCATCTCTTTAGCATTACTATAATTGGATTCATTTCTTAAATTCTCTCCATGCTAAACTCTGGTCTCCACATAGGTACCTCTGTCTACTGGAGTTTGAATAGCTATCTCAAATGTTATGTTCCCATGCCTGTGTTCCCAATCCAACCTATTACTTCTTTATCCTTCCTCTCTCAGTAAGTTAAATTATATCAATTTTAACTTTATTTTTTTAATTTAATTAATTTATTTATTTACAGTATGGTGGATAGAACTCAGGACTTTATGTTGCAAAGCAGGCACTTCTGTGGCTGAGCTATATCTCTGCTCCTACATTCATCTTTTAAATGGCCTTCTGTTTCTAGTTTTCCACTCTTTGAGCTCTTCATTTATGTAAGAGTCAAACTGGTCTTCTAAAAATGTAAACACATGTAACTTCCTCTAGCTTATGACTTTGTAGTCCTTTTAAATAAAATCACAACTCTATAACTTGGCCTAAAATTCTGTGTGAAATGACTCCAACCATGCAGCTCTTTCCTACTCTCCCACTCAACTCTAGGTGCATAAGCTTTCCTTTTGTTTATGCCAAGGAGTCAAACCTGAGCTACGTTAGGCATTTTTTATTCTTTCTATGTATAATGTCTCTCCTCTCATAAAACCTTTTGTTGGACTGATGTTTTGAATTACACATGTCTTAGTTACTTTCTTGCTCCTGGGACAAATTACTCAACAAGGTCAAGGAAGAGGGGTTTATTTTGGTTCACTGTTGTAAAGGTTTTAGTCCATGCTTGGCTGGTTCCAATGCAGGGCTTGATGGCAGAGGGGGAACACTCCATGGCAGAGTAGACAGGAGGAGGCACAGACCTGCTGGACTTCCTGCTTATTCTATCCAGGTTATAAGCATTTTGGTTGATTTCACCACAACCAGGGTGGATCTGCCTTCTTCAGCAAGTCAGTGACCCACACTCAGAACTATGCTACACCCATCAGTGAGCTAATCCAGTACCAGACATCCAGGATTGAGTCACTCCCAAAACCATCACCTATGAGCCCATGAGTCTTTGGGCAGTCATCTAGATATGAGCCATAACAACCCAGAACTAAGAGGGTGCATGTCACATCTGAAGAGAAATCTTTCTTGCATAAAATAGCATTTCTCCCATCACAATCTGTACCTCATTGTGCAGACAGTATTTTCAGTATACAATCTGAGCATTATTTTGGGTTTTTGTTTGACTTGCTAATTTTCATTTTCCTCCTCTACAGTGTAAGTTCCATGAATGTAAGGATCATAATTTTTTTCTTCTACTTTTATTTTCATTGTCTAGATGTTCCTAATATATTTGTTAAATAGACTCGGGAGTGGAAAGCATACAGTAAAAATGATCATGTTGGGGATTAGATATATTTAAATAGAGAACCACAGCTGACATTGGAGATGATAATTACAGAACAGATTGTAAGTATTAAAAATCTTGACACAGCTAAAATAACAATATAACCTATAAAAGAATATGAAGGGAATTATAAAAGGCTAATTTTTTATTGTTTAAAGTCATGAGTCAGCCTTTTAATTTCACTTTCCAAACTTTTACTGCTAAATTAAGTGCAGTTGGATTTGATATTTTACAACCTAGTTCATAGAGTATCATCCTGTTCTATAATTCTCCTTCACCTGCCTACCTTCCTATTGATATAACCAAGGGGCATTCAAAATGTGCAGTGAACATTTCAGTATTAAAAATGTATTGAGATTAAAGACATGTTGCCCTTAATTCCTCTAACAATACTCCCTCTCATCCAGAACACACGTAGAACTGCCTTCTGGAGCAGTGCAGAAAGTCCTGTTTTGTGAGTGTCTTTAGGAGGTATGACCAAGAGTGTAATGGATCCTGCTTTGGAGTGCTGTCAAGCCAAAAGACAGGCTCATAAAAACATTATACTGTGTCCACTTTATTTAACAGATCTGGTACTGTGGGATTTCTGCCTTTTCCTCAAAAGCAAAATGACCAAGAAAGATAAATGCTGTGAACCGTTTCGTGACATTGAGGCATACTTATCAATACAACTGAAGACAGGAAAGCAGGCTTCCAGAGCTGCTTCTGGAAGTGACTAGAAGGCTGGGATGTGTGTGTGTGTATGTATGTGTGTGTCTATGTGTGTGTGTGCGTGCACATGTACAGCGAAGGGGAGTGCTTTAGGGGTCAAATGGCAATGGGTCTTTTACTGTAGTAGCTTTTTAAAATTACCATTAAAAACATACTTCACTATAAAAGTGATGTTATAAGGAGAAAAGAGAATTGTTTTTGGGTTGCTGGAATTCTGGTGACTTTTTAAAAATATTTTTTCAGACCAGCTGGATAGCTCAGCAGATTAAAGCCCCTGCTTAAGCAGATATAGGCGTCGGGGTTCAATTCCTGGTGTGCCGTGCCACCCCTGTCCCTGGGATGCACTGAGATGGTGGTTGAGGGTGGGAGTGGTGGCATGCGCCTATAATCCCAGCACTTCGGAGGCTGAAAAACAGGAAGGATCACTACAAGTCTGATCTGTGTAGTGAAACCCTGTAGACCCTCTCTCTACTAAGTTCATAATATATATATATATATATATATATATATATATATATATATATATGTATATATATATATATATATATATATATATATATGTGTGTGTGTGTGTATTCCATTGCTTGAATCAATAAAAAGGAGCATGTACTAATTTTATAAAATGAATGACATAAAAAACAGGGACTAGAAAGTGAAAAATAAATATCTGAGTAAGCACATTCTTCTGAGAAGCTGTTGTGAAGGAAAGAAATGAGAGGGTGCAGGCTGAAGAGCTTCTCTCTAATGTGTTGCTTATTTCTTGCTTAAAAAAGAAAGCACCAGGGTACAGCGATGTTGATGACTTGGATGTGAAAGTCAGAAAGAACACGTGGGGTGTATTCACGAACGTCAGAGGAAGCGAGATCCCTTCTGAAAGCAGACAGGAGCTCCTCCTTTGTTTGGAAGGAGGCAATTTATCTACTGTGAGAGGGCAAAAAGAAGATGCCTTTAGGCAGTGTGGGAAGGTATTTAGATTTTGCCCTAGTAATGAAAAGTTGGGTTTGATGGTTAATTATTTTTACTATCTCTTTTAAGTTATAGACAAGCCATTACCTACATAATTTTGGGGAAATTG
The DNA here is from genome assembly GCA_004027165.1 of Ctenomys sociabilis. Taxonomy (NCBI): domain Eukaryota; kingdom Metazoa; phylum Chordata; class Mammalia; order Rodentia; family Ctenomyidae; genus Ctenomys; species Ctenomys sociabilis. The sequence continues at coordinate 10,459 of PVKA01048593.1, forward strand.
GAAGAGGTACAAAAATGGTGGAAAAGCTACGAGTACAGAAGTATAGGCTGATGCGTGGGCGATGTTACCGCCCAGCAGGAGCTGCTGGCTACGAACTCAAAGTGGAGGCCGTCCATGTGACGGCTGCGTGGGTGCAGGCATGAAGCAGGCGAGCAGCTGAGGTGCTGGTGAAGGGTTCTTTGTGCAGAGTATGTGGGCCAAGGAGAACAGAGTCGACAGGATTGAGGAATTTGCAGAAGGGAGATTGTAGTGGGTTCTAAGGTGAATGAAGAGTCCCTGATGAATCAGGAGAAATTTATGATGAATCAGGAGAAATTTGCACAACTTGTACGTCAAAAGTGATGACAAGTTGAAACAGCATCTCTTCCCGGGGTGTCTGAGCTGCCTGGCGTCTTCCATTCATGCACAGTGAGCAAACAGGGTGAACGCTCTATGCCCACTTCCTCTGTGGTGGAGTGTTTCATCTGACAGCAGCCCTTGCTTAGAACTCTGCTTCCTTATTTGTAAAGAAAAGGGTAGAACTAGATCAGCATGTCTTATGCTTGCTTTAGCCCAGCTAGTACCTTGTTAAGAATGCAGATTTTTATTTGGTAGGTCTTGCGTGGGGTCTGAGGTTTTGCATTTGTAATCAGTTCCCACTTCAAGTCAGCCTATTGGTGGACCAGGAACCATGCTTTAAGTAGTAAACATCAAATGAACTCTGTAGGTTTCAACATTCTGATTCTAAAGCTTGAGCCTTAAACTATACCTATTTTCCTTCCCTTTCCCATCTTATTTTCTCTGAGCTTTACTAACTCATCTTGAAACCAAATCTTTGGACACACCTATTGGTTTCCCTTAACTGGACAGGAAGTAAATAGAAAAGATGCAAACCCTGCAGAATGAACAATGCCCAGCAGCGGAAACAGAGTTCTGATGACATCTCAGCTCAAGGGCCGGCCCGGGTGCGGGGAAGTGATACTGCCTTTCCCAGGCGTGGTGTGTCAGGCCGGAACATGCTATCTGGCAGGAAATGGCTCAAATATAAACAAGGACACCAGCGACCAGGCCTGGAGGAGAGACCCCGGGCGTGGCAAATGGCGTGTCAGGAACATGGAGATCAGTTTCCTTCCTTTGCAGTGTCAAAAGGTTTTGCTGTTTCAAGCTTCCTTTGCTTAAAAACACATGTTCTCAATTTAATGTATTCGCCGCTGACCACCGCAAATCCTCTTACTTCGTCAATTTTAAGTTTCATTTTGTCTGAAGGCCAAAGACTACCAGAAGATCATCTGGTGCTGACTTAAAGGAACCCATGTAAACTGTTTCCATATTGTATGTTTTCCATATGTAACATATATTTTAAAATATCCCCACTACAGACAGAGATGTGTTTTTCTGGGCTGAACATGTTTTTCATAGGCAATAAATACATGTTTGAATTATTAGACAAATAATAAGTGCTTTAGCAGACCAGATCTAAAATATTAAATGCAAAGAGAAAATATGTTATGCAGAGAAATAGATGAGAGGAAGGAACATAAATTTTTTGTAACAGTCATAACCATTTGAGGGCAGTTTTCATTTAATGAGATGCATGTTGGCGATGGTAAGAAATGCTGAATAGGACTAATTTAGAGTCAATGTTTCCTTTCAGGATGTTTCAGTGGGGGAGGAAATCATTATACGTGGTTCTTATTCACATGATATTGCTTATGAAACTGCCTGTAGGCCAAGTTTAAAAGGCTGGCTGAAGGCACACCCAAGGTCTGAGCGTTAGCCTCAAGCCCTTCTTCCTGTGGGCACCCTGTTGTCTTCTAGAGGGAACACTGCCCCTCCTGGGGCTGAAGAAGGATTGATATTATTTATTGTATCCTCTCGCTTTCTGGGGGTCAGTTATACCATATTTAAAAATGGCAAAAAAAGAACTATTTTATCTAGGATCTGTCAGTTTTCTATAACTATCCTGCCCCCAATCCACGAAATGCCTCAGAATGTCTTGACACTGTGCTAAAACCTAATCCATCTTGATCTTCAGGAAATGGAGGTTGAGTCTATCACCGGAAAGTCAGGGTGTTTATTGATACAGCCATTTGCAATGGAGCAGGCACTCTACGGAACACTGGAAAGTACAGTCACAAAACCCCACGCACAGAGGAAGGGAACGCTATATGCAATAAACACAAATGAACTCAATAAACATAAATGAACTTCCTATTTGCCATACGTACCCACGTCTGCTGTATGTACCCACGTCGGCTGCACATACCCACAGCTTACTATGCCTTCATACATGCTGTTGGATTTGCCAGCCGTGAAATACACCACACCATTGACTAAACTGAAGAATCACCCGAGGTCGTTTGCATTATAAGGTCAGAGCTCATCAGTGGATGAGAACCGGAATGACCTTGCTTAAATTGCATTTTGTAAAAGGTGAAAGATTTATAGGATCTGCAGAGAAACCAGAGTATTGAAATGCATTTTGTTACCATTTTACCTAAGCTAAGAGACTGAATGGATTGTCACAGAGGCATTGTGGATATTTGTTTTCAAGAGCTAGGTAGTGGGTATGAGAGGATTATAAACTGTAAACTGTTTTGAATGAAGTAGAGATGTTTTTATGGATGAGTTTCTTCTCCATGTAACAAATTAAATTCCAGATGTTGATCACTACACAATCCCTACCAGATGGCTAGATGCATGGTGGCTGGAAATGTTTTGTTGTGCGAAAGCCACTGAGCACCTGCGGTCTAGAGACCTTCCACTCACCTTTTCGTCTGTACTAGTATGTTAATCATACAGGAGTGATGAAATATTTTAGGCTTCATGTGATCGTTAAAGAGGCTGATAACATTTCAAAATTATTAATTACTTCACTCTTAAGGCCAGCTAAGAAAATATCCCCCATGGGGGTACCTTTTTGAAATTATATCGTTCCAAAATCTGGGATATATTTTTGAAATCTAATTCAAAAACTTCAGATTAAATCACTCAATTTAAAGGAGCCATATTGGCATTTAACATAATGTCCTCATTTGAAAAGTAAAACAGCCCCATTTGTTGCTAGAAAAGTAGCTCATTTGCTAAAGAGCAACTTAGTGTAGAAACTCCACTATTATAAGTCAAAGAAATGGTTCTTTCTTCCCTGTTCTGCAGAGCAGATGATCCCTGGGTCCCTCCCACAGTGTCTGTCCATTAGCAAGGTGGGGCACTCCCCAGCTTGGGGAGGTGAATTCTTTGTCCAACTTCCTTCTCCCTTTGGGGTCATCCTTTACTCTGACAGCAGGCTGAGTTCTATAGTTTGGGGTCTGCGTTCCATACAAGAGCTAAGAATATAATCATTGCTACTTTTAAGAGAGTGCTTCAAGTTGCACTAAATCATTGGGAATTTATCCAGTGTCTGACATGTGTAATGTTAGTCCCTGTCTCAGTAG